>CM055107.1:5526899-5666872 GCA_029204225.1 Diphasiastrum complanatum | reverse complement strand
TCAATAATAAGAGAGAGATGTGTTGGAAGGGTCCAATCAAAAGTGAGGGATGTTGCACCACACATCCATAGGATTAGAGAGGCTATCTTTAAGGGTCCAGTAGGATTCAAGCATGGATCTCCATGTGTTTTTATATGTACTTTCATTCCCTTCATTATGTATGAGAGATCTATGAGTTTTTTCGTCAATTTGGAGATTTGCCAATTTTGCTTGAATTGTCTTCTCTCTCTAGATGAGACCCAAAAGTGATATTTTCTCTCTCTAACCCAAGGAGAGGAGCTTGTTGGGACTTGGTTAATTTCATGAAGTCCTTCCACATGTGTGAACACCTTTTGGTAATGAATGAATGTATGTAGAATGGTCTTTTTGCCTTAGAATCTTGTCATTGATCTTGGATTTCAACCAATAGGTGATCTATAGTTGCATGGAGCCAAGCTTAGGAGATCAATTTCACACATTAGGACATTCCCACATGTGGTGAATTTTCACATGGTATCAGAGACTACCTTAAGATTTTGATCCATCTATCATCCATAGTTTCAAAATTTTCATGAAAATCAAGATCTAGAGAGTGTTGATTACATCTCCCATGCTATCTCAAGGAAATTTGGATCAAGAGGGTTCATTATCATAATGATTAAATCATTTTAGGTACTATATGGAATCCTGCCCATGCACGTGTAAAGTACAGCCAAATTCATTTGGAAAGTTCTTTTCTCCAAATTTGGTGCTAGATAGCTTGTTTGAAAGCTAGTTTTGTCTAGTTTTTTGTAGCAATTTGTTTGAATCCATTTGGTAGAGCCAATAAAAGCTGGTTTGATCATATCTTGGTAGTTTGACCAAAAAATTCAAGAAGAGGCTTGCCAATGTCATCTATTTGAGATCTAGTCATCATTTTGAGGTCATAGCCACTTTCTTTCATACAATTGGCTTGTATTTGAGAATTCTTGGAGTGTTTCACACGTTCCAGAGATAATTGACCCAAACTTTGCCTATACTCCATCAATTGATGAGAGGTGCTATGATGGATCCTTTTTCTGGTTTTTTACTTCATATGCATACCAAAGGATCCACTCAAAAAAGTTTCACAAACTCCTTGATCTTACCAAGCTAGTTTTTTGAGGAGGAGTGTGAAAAATTGTCAAAACCTATCTTGAATATTTTTTGTGTTTCTAGTTTGTGAAAAATATCACATGTGTGGACCATGTTCCCACATATAGAAAAATAAAAAATAGTTTAGACATGTTGACTTTAGGGGTATCATAAAGATTTTGTATCAAGCATCTTGGTGTAGAACCTCGATAGGGCCAAAATTGGCATATAGGTCAAAATGGTCAAATCCACATGTAAAGCCACAATTTGGCCAAAAGTAGATTGTGATGCAAACTTAAGGTAGTTAAGCTTGTGACACATGTCAAGTTTTGGTTTGATGAGTGATGCACCCTATGTGGTGGCAAAAGTCAAAACAGAGTGTCTAGCGAATCATTATGAGTCTGATGCACTTGATCTGCAGGCAGGCGCACCTTCATGTGATATAGATTACCTTTTCTTCTATCTTGAGTGATCAGGGTACTGGTACTGGCGTCAACCACATTGCATGCTTCGTTAGAAAACGTCACATTCATCCCTGCATCAGCTATTCTTGCCACATGAAGCAAGTCTTGCTGTAGTGTAGGCACGAACAGAACGTCTTCGAGTCGTCTGTCTCTGCTATTGGTGTTGAGCCACAGTGAACCAATACCGTTCACTTGATGTTTGGATCCATCTCCAAGAACTATGAATCTTTATGGATCAGCACTTCGAAAATCAGACATAATTCGTTTTGATGTCACGAAGTGTGAGGTAGCTCTTAAGTCTAGGATCACCTCATGTGTGTGAGGCGTTGATGTTGCACACACGTCTACACAAATGTAGGTGGTCGAACAATTTCTGTTCGATCTCTCTTCGCCCATTTTTGAGCTCTCAGACTCTTTGACATAGGATGAACTGTTACTGTCCTCCTATCTGTTCTGTGCTGATTTGTTTTTTGGGTTCAGACGGTAGTCCATGGCTACATGACCCTTCTTGTGGCAGTGGATACATTCAATTTTTGGATTGAGCCAATGCGTATCAACTGTGTGCCCATCGCGTCTGCATCTCATGCATGTCTTATTTTCTCCACTTTGTTGTTTCGACCTCCCTTTGTTCTTCCACTTGCCTTTGCTGGTCCCCTCTGCTTGCTGATCATGATCATGCCTTTGATTCGACTCTCTCTTAGGCTTGAATTGTTTCTTGGATTTTTCTTTGTTGCCGTAGAGGGCTTGGTCAGAACCATCCTTGTGATCAAGGTGCTCTCTTGCCTCGACTTCCTCTCAAATTTTGACGATTTCCTTTTTGAGGGTCATGGTAGGATCTTTCGCGAGCAGGGTTGTGGTTGTCTAAAAAGATCTGGATAAGGCTTTCAACACGTAAGTGAGCTGTTTCTTAGCTGACACTGCATTCTATGCTCCAATTTTATGTAGTGATAGAAATAGGTCCTTCATCTTCCTCACAAAAGAAGTGAGGTCTTTCCCATCCCACTGTAGATTTGTCAGCTGATCTTCCAGCATCATTATTTGACTTCTTGATTTCATTTGAAATCTCGTGGGCAGTGTATCCCACATCTTCTTAGCTTTGGAGAGTGTAGCTAGGTCAAGTGTGAGACTATCTTCGATGGATGAAGATAGCAAGGCTACTGCCTTGTCATTTTTCTCCCTCCATTCGCGTAGCTCTTTACCTGATGTTGTAGGCATCTCTTCTATGCCATCCACCCAAGGGAATAATCCTTCAACCCTTGACTATCAATGATGTCTTAACTTTTCCATGCTAGAAAGTTAGATATTAATGAATCCAGAATTGAGCATATCTTGGATTGTATGCTACTTATTGAAGCCATTGCTTTTGAAGTGTGTTCTCTTGTTGATGGTTGTTTGTTTGAATGCTTGGCCTCTTGGATCTGATAGCCTTTTGGCTATGTCAGATTATGACAAGGTAGGCTCTCATACCACTGATGCGAATCAGTGTCACAAACGCGAAACAATTCGGATGGATTTCAGATATGATTGCTGGGCACTGCCGGCTATATCATTCGTACAATCCTCTAGAATGTAGACAGACACTATTGATCTATGTTTTTAGATTAATACAACATTCAACAAAATTCAACCAGTGTGCAGAATCAATAAAATGAGTGAATGATACAAAAGCGATGGCGAACAACAATTCATTCAAGATCAGACAAAATAAGAGTGATATGTGCATAATGGCTACAATATCATCTATTGAACTTCTCATTTTTTTCATGCGCTCTATGACAAGCCCACACAGCGCGTTGGCGTGAGAGAAGCGATGCTCTCCCATGAGTAATGTCTCGCTTACTAGTGGACTTCTTGGATCTCTGTGGATCCTGCTTACAAAAAACCTGTCTTGCTTGCAGGCGGACTTCTATTCTCTATTCTGTCTATGTGTCTTGCTTACTAGCATTAGACTTGTTGTATTATGCATTATCCAAAAAGTATATAGTCACGTCATGTAACTTCTAGATTAAAGTGATTAAACATCTACAACTAATCATGAATTACAAGAGTGGCAGATTAGCCATGACTTAGAGTGCATTTGCTGATGTCATGATATCAGATCAAATATCTGTACTTCTGTGTACTTGCATGATCTTCTTGATCTTTTTGGAGCGTGAAGGTAAAAAAAGTGTCACGAAGATTTTTGTATCACTTGGAGTCATTTGACTTTCGCGTCGTCTGCCTTTCTCCCGCTGTATTGCAAAAAATTCTCTTTCGCAGATTTTTCGCGTTTGTGTCTTTTTGTTAGGGTGTTCGCGAACATTTTCGCTTTGAGTCTTTTGACTTTCGCCTTCGCGAATATTTTTGTCAGAGTGAGGGCTGAAAGCTAGCAAAGCTTTGGTAATAGAAACATTTTGTTTCTTCACACATTGCACTATACTTTCGATATTGCCACATATTAACTGTAATTAGGACAATAATCAATAATTATACATGTACATTGTATTTTACTAAAAAAAGCAATAAACAAATCTTCCAATCACATCCTCTTGGAAATTCCTGCCACAATTTGTCTTGGTCGAATTTTACATCCTTTGCATTGCTTACACTCACAATATATCTTTTCGTCATACTCTTTTTGATACTAATATCATGTAATAAACATAAGAATGGTTAGCTTGTTGATGCAAAAAATGATTTGCATGAGAATTAATCTGCTCTCAAGTTTTTAATAATTAGAAATATATAGTAGCGTAGTTCTATGTCGAGGTCAAGTGCCAGAACTTGATGACAATTATCCTCCACTAAGTACTACTCGATCAATCATTTGAGCTTTTTTTTTTCGTGATTTGCTTTTTTCATAAGCTTCCATTTTTTTTAATTTTTCGAAATCTCATGGAGGCTTTGTGCTTTGAGCATTCACAAAAAAAAAAATGTCGTATGCAACATACAATGCTACATGTCCATATCATAAGTACATATTATTTCATAATAATACAGTATAAATACTTGTTTTGGGACATTTCTTCAGCAGATGACATATTCGTTGGTTGACCACAATAAAAATATTTGATCAGTAATATATGAACAACGTTAATATGAAATCTTAATGAACACATGAAATTTACAGAATACAAATTACATACAAGGCATTCACTTGGAAATTAATGATAGATTTCTAACAAGACCAATTGAGCACTGGAGGTTTGCAAAATAACCAAATCAATCAAGACTAGCCTCGGATTTAGGCTATAGTAAGTGCATCTAAATTGACTATGTGGCAATTACTCCTAGAATCACTATGATCAAGCAATCAAAGCAATCTTAAATGTTTGCAGGATAGCAAATCACTTCATTGTCATTCAATTAACTATGTAGATCATCAAAATTGCTCAAAATATATTCTAAATCTTGATTGATCGATGTTTACTTTCTTTAAATAAACAACATCATCCACTATTTCTTCAACTCAAATCTTGAGTTGAGTGACCTCCTAGCACTTGTGCATTCAACACAATACATTTATTTGTTAAAAATGATGGAGATCTAGGATCTAGGATCAACTCGAATATGCAATCTAGGATTGTCCCTGGTCAGAAATAGATCTTAACTCTACCATCTTATGTGAATTTACCATCGATGCATGTGGTCCACCGTTGCACTTCCCGATTGCTCTTTTATCTTTGACCAAGAATTGATAGAATCCTTGCATAAAGCTTCAAAAATTCTATTGAGGTTAGTCTCGTGACATTGTTTGGTTACCAATTTGAAATGTCATTTTGTAACTTTGGCCTAGCAAGTCACTAGAAAATTTTAATAACTAGAGGTAACATAAAAAGTTGAAATAATATGCTCAACCACTACTACTAGTCTAAGAATATTATGATTATTTCATATCTTCAAACAATGTTTTTGATAGGAGCATGTAGGTTGACTGATAAAGGCCTGTCGACTATGATCAAACTTTTGCCTTTGCACACTTGCATGAGATTCAAAACAATCGTTGCAAGTGTCTCATGACCATTACCTTATGCCATGGAAGGTTTGGATAGATCAACATTGATGACCTACTAACGATGAACAAAGAGAATATTTTCTAAATCTTGATTGATTGATGTTCACTTTCTTTAAATAAACAACATCATCCACTATTTCTTCAACTTGAATCTTGAGTTGAGTGACCCTCTAGCACTTGTGCATTCAACACAACACATTTATTTGTTAATAATGATGGAGATCTAGGATCTAGGATCAACTCAAATCTGAAATCTAGATTGTCCATGGTTAGAAATAGATCTTAACTCTACCATCTAATGTGAATTTACCATCGATGCATGGTCTATTGACTTCCATATATGAGATCAAGAGGATTGGTCTGGGCCATTTTCTACTTCAAGAAGGATTGTGGAAGGATGAACAACTTTCAAAGAAGCTTAAAATAAATTGAAGGCGCCTCCAACCTGAAAGCGTCTCTAGTGGAATGGAGTCCTTTTAAGAAGCCGGAGATGATAATTTAAATGGCAAAAACTCTTGCTAAACTATATTGTATTGCTAAACTATGTTTTTTTGTTTGGAAGACACATGACCGCGGCCGAGTACAAACAAGGCTACGATCATGGATATGCCGGCTTTTATGGAATCCCATGAATTGTGTCCAATCGTAAACTCTTAACCTTTATTGTGTTGTGATTGTTTACTTTGTGGTGTACAAGTAAGTTTAATCTCAAATTAATTGAATCTTTGATTCTATTTTGCGTTCGTGATATAGAGGAGAATATTGAGGAGGAAAATGTGGAAGAGAGAGTGAAGAGGAGTTTGAAGATGTGGACACCAACGTAAATCTACAAGACGAAGGAAGCGAGGAGGAGGAAGTGATGATAAGTAGAACTTCTAAAATTGAATGTAAGGCCTTGTAGAAGGCAATGGATGAAGGGGGAATTAATTCTCTCATCAATGTACTCTTTTGAAATCAATATAATGTTTTGTTACTAAATCATTCTTGCAAAAATGTTGAATGCATATATTTTTAGTTCATGAATGCAAATGTATAGTCTATTGAATGCACATTTATTGAATGCAAATGTATCTATTGATGAATTCAATGCAACGTATAGTCTATTGAATGCACAACTATTGAATGCACATGTATCTTTCGATGAATTCAATGCAATGTATCTATTTTAGCACATGATTTGCATGCTAGAATGCACATTGGAAAGTAATGGAAAGCACAATGGAAAGTAATGGAAATCACAATACAATGCATCAATAGATAACACATTAAGCTATCAACTAAATATCAAATGAACCAAAATAAATGTGAATTTACCTTTACCATTGTATCTCCATTGTTTTGCAATCTTTGTTTTTCCTTTTGCATGCACTTGATCTTTCAATCCTTTGCAATGAAAGCTCTTTTTCCATTTTTCATATCCAAGCCTACATCACAAACAAAAAAGATCTTAAAACTTATACTAAAGGATTATGATCTCAAAACAAATACAACTAACATTCATCAATGGACTAAAAACACAAAACACTATCAATATCCATAAAAAAACTATCAATATTCTCACTCACATTCACCCCCATCTCATCCTCACTACCATCTTTTCTCTCTCTCTCTCTCTCTCTCTCTCTCTCTCTCTCTCTCTCTCTCTCTCTCTCTCTCTCTCTCTCTCTCTCTCTCTCTCTCTCTCTCTCTCTCTCTCTCTCTCTCTCTCTCTCTCTCTCTCTCTCTCTCTCTCTCACACACACACACACACACACACACACACACACACACACACACAAAAGAAAAAAAAGTCGACATCTAGATTAGGAGTGAACCACATTTTGGTTCAGTCGACAAAAAAAAAAATTGGTCAAAAAAATTTGTGCGGATTATCCACGCAAATTCCAGAGAGCTAGGGCCATGGATACCGTGTTGATATAAACAAAAATTTATCCATAGCCCCGACTCTTTGGCTTTTGCATATAAAAAAGTTCGCGTGGATTATCCATGCGTGGATAATTTGCCACACAATATCCATACGAAAGCTGAGCCTAATTTTTTTGCATCTTACTATGGCGTAAAATAATCCACGCGTGGATAATCCATGCCAAAGTCAAATTCCCCTTTCCGGGTTTGGTCATCGGAGCCCAACTGCCAGTTGTTGGAGTTGGCGTGGAAGATTTACGCGTGGATAATCCATGCAATTTGAATTTCATGGTCTCCGATGAATTATGGATAGCTATTGCCGGAATTGATAGGTGCGTGGAACATCCATGTGTGGAAAGTCCACGCAACCGTATCCACGTGTGTATCCATGCCAATCCACAACTATATCCACATGAAATTTGTTTGGGCCATGTGACCTCCTTTGTATTGTGCGTGGATATTTGTGTGAATATTTACTTTTTGTGTTATTGTGTGTAGCCCATCACTAGGTCAACCGTGCTCACTGGAATGGTGACCAAAACTCTCTGAAACACATTTCTCTCTATTTGGTGACGTCACTCTGTCTGCTGCTTTGAGCAACCAGTTTCAAGGATCAATTTGGCCCAAGGATGACCAAGAAAGGTGCCTTCTAGCCTTACTTAGGTCCTTCCAAAGGTTTTACTTGCAAAATGAACTAGAACTTCGTAATGAAGTTTCTTAATGAAGAACCACTAACTTTAAAAGTCAGGTCCCTTCAATGGGTTTCAAATTGAAGATTGTAAAAGAAAATGAAGAGCCCTATGCACTTCTTTGCCCTTCAGGCCCACTTCACTTGAATCCAATGGTCTCCCTAGATCTGATGGCCCACGTTGCTCCTCCTTGACCATTGATCACGCTAGATCTAGATCCAACTATTCTGGCTATTTGGCCGTGTTGAACTTTGCAATTCCATACACCGACGCCCTCCAGCCGCTATAAGTCCCCTTCAGTTGGGCGCTCGCAAGCTGCCCGAAATCCTCCATGCGCGAGTACTCTCTTTTCTCCATCTTTCTGATTTCCAGCATGTTTTACAGCCTTATCATCCCATTCTGATGCGATTATGGAGCATTTTTTATTCCTTCTAACCCTCTAGTTGGCTGCGCCTTGCCTATGTGCCCTCGGTGAAATTATCATATCACGATTTTAGTGAGAATATATTTACTACAAACAGTTGATTTTTCCAACAACTGATTTTTGCCAAGAAACCCTTCTCAGCTCTTTCTCAAGCAATTCACGACCTTGCTCTTGTGAAGGAACTTTTTTCAATTCCTACCATCCGGACCACCTACACCTCGTACGGTATCCTTTTTCCAGAAATACTCTAAGTGTTGTTTTTCCTGGTGAAAGATGCTGAACCGGATCGTGCATACCTGCATGACCTTGCTACTCTGAAACCAAGTTAAAATATAGATAGGATCTAGTGTAGTATACAGATCACATCAATCTATCACCATAGCCACTCCTCACAAGCTCTTAAAGATGACACAACAAAAGTTAAGTGTCTTACAAAGAAAACTATACATATACCAAAAGCCCTAACATGCATGGGCGAGATACTCTAAGTGTTGTTTTTCCTGGTGAAAGATGCCAAAAATGGCTCCACTGGATCGTGCACACCTACATGACCTTGTTGCTCTGAAACCAAGTTAAAATACAGATAGAATCTAGTGCAGTATACAGATCACATCAATCTATCATCATAGCCATTCCTCACAAGCTCTCAAAGATGACATGACAAAAGTTAAGTGTATTACAAAGAAAACTGTACTTATACCAAAAGCCCCAATATGCATGGGCTTGACAAGTGTCAACACATTGAAATAGGCACATGTTTGACTAATCGGCCCAACGTGGGCTAAAATACTGACAAACCCAAGACATGCCCCTGAGAGTATAGCATAAATCGTCAAAGATATACTGTATAGGCTGATTGTCCCTACGTGTGGTTACTTGGCTAACCTAAGTAGCCAGCTACAGGACAAATGCCCACATTGATAAGTCAATGATGGGTCACGTCCTAGTCACAATTGAATACAACAAATCTAATTAACTGTACACTATTACAATATCACATTTGAAGCTTACATGAAATGTATATCGGATTAACTTTGATTTCTAACTGAAATGTAGTAGGAAGTATAGATAGAAAAATAGCATACAAGGATGAGTAATGAAGCATCAAATCAGAGTCAATAGTTATTTTGTGTCTCTCTATTCTTGCCTTCATTGGATCCTTTGCTCATGTAACTCATTACATTAGCTTTATGCTTTGGACCAAATAGTTATATGCTACTACTGCATGATTTATGGGAATCTATAATATTAGATGCTAATAATGATATTGATGATACTGGTGATGATGTTTCTTGTGTGCAGTGATCGCTTGGTAATTGCTTATAAGTGTACCAATTTGCAACCGCTCAAAAAATGCAAAAATTGATAGCACTTGTGATGGCCAATGTCCAGTAGAATTTGTCTAGATGAGCCTTGTTGAGATTGTCCACAATCCAGCTATTGTGGTGGCTTCCATGCCCAGTTACACTTACAATGATAGTGATGATCAAGCTAGTAAGAAAGTTTCCCACACCCATCACTGAGATGTAGAGTGCAAAACCCATGCTCCTCATGTTGTCCAATGTGACAAGATCTCCAAAGATGGAGAAGTACACCATTTTTCAAGTATTGTAACTTCTGTAGAAGCATATAAGTGATCATCAAACTAACATTGTCCCTATGCCAACTTGCGCCCAACAATTGAATAAATTTGTGAAGTGTTGTTGCTAGCAAAAGCAAAGACATAACTACTAGAGCACATAACATACATACCCAAAAGGGAAATGCACGTGCAAAGTTTTGTGGAATGTGTATTGATCATTATTCTCGGCTCTGTTGGTAAGTTTAGTGATTGGTGATATTTCATGGTTGCCTCCATTAATGCATCCTCCCTTTCTATTCTATCTCTTGTCATCATCCCCGACTTTGTTGCTGGAGTGACTGACGATCTGAAGTGTTTGCCTTTAAGCTCCATTGATGCATCCTCCATATGATCCATTTTCTCACTGAGAATATGGGTTGAGAAAAGTTCTCTCTCTCTCTCTCTCTCTCTCTCTCTCTCTCTCTCTCTCTCTCTCTCTCTCTCTCTCTCTCTCTCTCTCTCTCTCTCTCTCTCTCTCTCTCTCTCTCTCTCTCTCTCTCTCTCTCTCATGACACTCATACAATATTTGGTGTCTAGTGTCATTCATAGCAGGATGCACACTCTATGTCTATAGAGCCAATACTCATCTTTTATAGAGTACTTTTTCCATCCAAGTCCTTGTTGCTTCTTTAAATCCTCAACATGGTTTGATGGGCTTTTGGATTCTTCATCCTCACCATTGTTTGATGGGTTGTCCTAAGTCCTAAATACCATATTGGGCAAATCTAGACTTCTATTTTGGACTTTCTTCCAAATGACAGAGAAATTAGGTCTTCCTTACATTTTTCTCTTTAGGACAACTTTTGATTTTCCTTTGAAGTTTTATTACTCATCTTGAATCATGTACAACTTTGAAGGGAAAGTCAATATATTATCTTATCAATAATTTCAAAATTCTAAGCTTAAAAGCCAATACCTACGAGTTTTTTTTTTTTGTTATGGTCGTTGAATGTATCATAGGGCATCACATGGAGAAGAAATATGTGATGTGAAATTTGCATTTGATCATTAGTGCTAGTATTGAGACATGCCTCACCCCTCATGCTGGTTGCTGTTTCACACTGTTAGGACGCTCTCCTCTAGAATTTTACAGCTTCCAAAACCATCTTCTACAAGAAGAGAACAGTCACTTTCAGACTGTAAACCTAGCTTCAAAAAAGAGAATGATTGCTTGAGCTTTGCTCAGACTTTCCCTTAGCTTCTTCTTGCAGTTGCACACCTCCCTGAGGTCGCCCTACTGTTGGAAATCTGATGCTTCGATCCGTTTGTCAAACGGTATCCTATTGAATGCACACTGACTGCAAGCACCAAGCAGCCTTCCTTCGGAATTTCAAAATTCCGTTGTGGTGAGGTTCTGATTCAGTCGACAACTCTAGTCTCTGAATCCTCACATAGTCTCAAGATCAACAAGCTTCTGTGTGCTAGATTCTATGCACCAGTGCTTATCTTTCCGTCTTCAACCCGTCATAAACCCTGAACTCTCAGAAGACTGTTCTCCCGAAGCTCTCTTCAACGGCGACGTTGTACACTCCCTATACAGCTCTGATACCAACTTAGAATTTGCTTTGAACAGGAATATAGATCCTGCTACACAGTAATACAGATAGAAAACACTCTCCACATCAAGCTCACATAGTTTTATAAATAGTGCTGAGAAAGTTAGGAAGTAGCTAGAAGTGACTTTTGAGGAAAGACAAGGAGATAAAAAGTTAGCACATATAATTAAGCTAACACAAGAAGCCAAACCACATAAGTATATCAACACATGGTGAAAATATGCAGGTACTTAATTTGTCTTCCAAAAAGAGATGCAGATCAAAAGCATATCTCTCATTAAGAGTTCAAATATGTGTCATGCTATTTTGTATCCATAAAACAAAAAATATACACTTTTCTTAAATGAGTGCATTTTTTCTACATCACAGAACAATGAAAACAAACTGAAAGATTCGGATATTCTACAACGAGAATGAAAAGATTTCAGAATTGCTACATAATGTTGTAGATATTCATGAGTTGGAGGGCAAAAAAATCCATGCACTCAAGTTCCTCTCTCACCAGCGAGTAGATTATGAAATCGTCCGGTAATGACCCAGATGTGTCTCTGCAATGTAGGCTCCTACAAGAGCTGAAATAGTGGAGACACCAAGGAGATTGTTTACATTCTTGGCTAAAGAAGCTAGATTCAAATGCAAACCCTGGGAAAAATATGTGACAAGATTTTAAAAAATGGAGAACTACACCATTTTTTTTTTCCTGTAGAAGCATATAAGTGATCATCAAACTAACGTTGTCCCTATACCAACTTTGCCGAACAATTGAATAAATTTGTGAAGTGTTATTGCTAGCAAAAGCAAAGACATAGTTGCTAGAGCACATAACATATGTACCCAAAATGAAAATGCATGTTCGAATTTTTGTGGAATGTGTATTGATCATTATTCTCGGCTCTATTAGTATGTTTACTGATTGGTGATCTTTCATGGTTGACTCCATTAATGCATCCTCCCTTTCTGTTCTATCTCTTGTCATCATCCCCGACTTTGCTACTGGAGTGATTGACGATCTGAAGTGCTTGCCTCCAAGCTCCATTGATGCATCCTCCATATCCATTTTATCACTGAGAATATGGGTTGAGCAAAGTTTTCTCTCTCTCTCTCTCTCTCTCTCTCTCTCTCTCTCTCTCTCTCTCTCTCTCTCTCTCTCTCTCTCTCTCTCTCTCTCTCTCTCAAGGCACCCTTAAATGAATATTTTATACAGCCTCAAGGCACTCTTAAATGAATTTTTCACTTTACTTTCTTATAAGGTACCATTTTCTATTTTTTAAGATAATAAGACACCCTTAGAATGCTCATGCATCTCAAACTTTATATATATAGAAATTAAAATCAAATCTCATGGAAGGCCCTATGGAGGGGCCTTCTTCTATACCTAATGTATGTTTTTTACAAGGGTTTTTTGAATTTTTATGGTTTTTTCTCTGATTTTTGCAATCTGCTCCTCAAATGCTACTTTTGTAAGATTATACTTTATATTCTTGCAATTGGCCTCAAACAACCATTATCTAGTCATAATGTGTCTACTTAGATCGTACATAAATCAGCATGTTGGGAATAATAATAGAATCTCCAATTTGTACAAATTTGATTGGATATAATTTTTTAACTCTTATATAAGTCCTCATATATCATGGAAGCTTAAAAATACTTTTGTTTTCAACATGCTTTTGTGCACGCGCACACAAAAATGCGCATAAAGCCCTTGGCCACTTGACGAAACATAACATTCCATGTATTGACAAGACATAACATGCCCTTGGTCATAACATGCCATCAATTGATTGGAATTTCAATCTTTCAAATGTATGTGGAACTAGACTTGACTCTTCATTGTGTTATCAAAGACTTAAATTTGTCCCTCAATTGATGGCAATTTACTCCCAAAAAACTTCAATTTTCAGCACTTTTCGGCACTTCACATGAGTAGCTTTAGGTGCACGTATATATCTCAATAGGACTCCAAATTTAATTTCTTTTATAGACATATTTCTATGGTCATAAAAGATTTTTGAAAGTAGATAGCCAAAGAAAGGGTTGTAAAAAACACCTAAAAAAGAGTTGCAACTTTTTAGCACCTTTCAATAATTTTTAAGAATTTTCAGCACTTGACAATGGGTAATCTTAGATGCAGTTATCTATTTCTACATAACTCCAAATTGAAAAAAAATTTAGAGACGAGTTTGTATAGTCATATAATACTTTTTAAACCACTTTCTATTTTAAGATAATAAGACACCCGTAGAATAATCCGAGCATGTCAAACTTTATATATATAGAAATTAAAATCAAATCTCATGAAAGGCCCCCGTTGAGGGGCCTTCCCCTATACATAATGTGTGTCTACTCAGATGCTACATTTGTACAATTATGCCTTTATATTCTTGCAATTGGCCTTAAACAACCATTATCTAGTCCACAATGTGTCTCTTTATATCTTACATAAATCAACCTGTCCAAAATGAATTTGGGGATAATAATAAAATCTCATTTTTTTCTACAAATTTCATTGCATATAATTTTTTAACTCTTATAAGCCCTCATAGACTATAAAATCTTTAAAATACTTTGTTCTCATGGATGGAATGTTGAAAATTATCTGCATAACTTTTTTAGAAATTTTGTGACACAACATTATCGACAATACTGGGTATTTGTTAACCCATACTATGAATATAATGGCTCGTTTTCTTGTCTCGCCACTACCATGGCTCAACAAAAAGACTTGTCATTATCTAGTCCATAATTGCCAAGAAAACAACTATTTATAAATCGTCAACTTAAATCTCTCTCTCTCTCTCTCTCTCTCTCTCTCTCTCTCTCTCTCTCTCTCTCTCTCTCTCTCTCTCTCTCTCTCTCTCTCTCTCTCTCGGATTCCATTTGACTATGCTAATTTCGGTTAAAAACTCTCCTTTCTACTACATCAAGAGCACCAAAGTGTGTGGGATGTACTCTAACTAAGAAGGTATGAGAATAAATTTAAACTTTTTTTTGGGGGTTCTTGGGAATAGCTTGCACCTCAAGCTACGTTGTTCCATGGTTGAGATTCATCCTTTATTAGGTATCATGATCTTATGGTGAGCATTCACACTTCTATGTGCCTCTAAGCCACAAAAAAAAAACTATTTATATGAGGGTAGAGCAACAATGGACTCCTATCCTCATTCTTCTTCTCTTCTTTCTCTTTCACTCTGTCTCTAAAATAAGTTAAGCATTGTGATAAGCAAGTAGGATTGACACCTACATAGGAGCGCTGGACCTCAAGCTTTCAACCTCATCATTGATGCTCTCTAAAGCAACCATCTAGTATGGGATTAGCCACTGGCTAGCGAGCTACATAAATGCGCTATGATTGCTTTGCTTCATTACAAATCCAGTTTACATCGTGTACTTTGCTTTCAATGCTACTGAAGCAAGTCATTTGATGTCCACTCTTTCACGACAGTAGATCATGTTTTTTTTAGTACGTTATTGTTTAATGTACTATCAACACTTACAACCAAAGAAAACCCTAAGCAAACAACCCAATCCATATGAATGTAAGTACATTAGCTCTGTACGTATTTAAGAGTATAGTGAGATAAGTGGCACTGGAAAGCATGGATATGCTCAGTATTATACAACCGTTGTATAAGACTAATAGATTGGTCTTAGGGGTCAGAATGGTACGTAGGTAGCTTGATACCTACGAGAAATAACACACTTTACTTGTTGCACTAAAACAAAACACCGAACTATAGTAATGTATTAATTTGTAGTTTTTGACATCTATTCTGTTTGAATCGATTCAGGGTCTGATAGACTTAAATGGCATGAATTTGCTCAGGTCAGCTTGAACGGCATGGATTTGCCCAAGCAATTTTACATAGAGTCCATTGAATGCCAAATGGTCATTGGTATTGATGGGTACAAGATGGCATGGATGTACCCTATTACCGACACCTATGGCCAAATCAGACCTTTTCCACTGGTTGTGATAAATTATGGCCTCGTCGTATGATGTTGTGGGATTGCTGTATAATTATAGGTTTACTTGCCTTATACTGATTAGTATGGCATATGCCTTGGTATGGTGATATTTGGGCAAGACCTATGATGTGATAAAAAAACCTTTTGGTAAGAAAGATTGAACTGATGATTATAGGTTTTATTTAAGCTGATAATGAATCTTGTTTCAGACATGGATGACAACTGATGCTTAGCTATGACACCTGTCTTCCTCATTGACCTAACTCGTGCAGTTGTGTTTTGTGAGATGGTGGCATGTAACAATTGGGTCTCCTAAAACTTGCTTCACTTTATGGTACTTTGTCCTGTGAGTCTTTTTCAACTTTGTTTAAACCTCTTATGCTATAAGACAAAGGATTTGCTCTGGAATTCTCAAGAGAGACTATGTGAAATATGTGTTTCTCTCTCTCTCTCTCTCTCTCTCTCTCTCTCTCTCTCTCTCTCTCTCTCAGGATGGAGCCCATCATTGCCCCATCGTTGGGGATGGTGCCTAGGTCTCTGTTCTGATCCATGGCATAAGGAACCAGGCAAATTTTGCGTGCTGTTAGGGAATGGCTGCAAGTTAGATAAGTCAAGAGTGAAATGAGACATCCCTATTCAATGAAGTCGAGAAAGTGGTATCATATCAATGATTGATGTGTCTGTGCATTTTTTATAATCAGAGGCAATACAAGGAGGTTGTGCTCACTCTTGAAACTGGATTGCGTGATGCTAGAGTAGAGTTTTCATTCTTGTGAAAAGAAGCTGGCCAACTTTTGGTTTCAGCAGCAAAGTCTAAGAAAATTGCGTAGTTTTTCAGAGTGAGTCAGGATCCGCCAGACCTTCAAGATACTACGCAGGCAGAACAATGGTCACGGTCATACAATAAACGCAATTCTCAGCAGCAAGTGGATTGTTTTGCATCAAAGGAGACAGCCCATTGCTATCACGTGCCGATAGTCAGTAAAATTGAGCAGACCTTGCTCATTGCTTTCCAATAATTCAGCTTGGGTGATCGTTTTTTTTGCAGGTTTATCGCTGCTCTCGGCCTGTTCCTGTACTCCTGGCCTGCTCCAGCCATGGATACGGAATGGGTTTCCACCCGTCGAAAAAGGCACTAAACAACCATTGCCTGAACTATCACCATATGTCCGCATTCGAGGTATTTCCAAAACAGACTCCCTGCTTGTAGCCAAAGAACTTCTGGCCTCACTTTCCTATGAGGAAGAGGAAGGCGTCGTGGAAGCAGAAAGTTTGACTCTTTGGTTGTCTTCATCCATTTCAAATACACTGATTATCGTAATGAAGTTCTTAAGCGTCATGGACGGCCCGATCAACAGGGCGAATTCCATGTTCTAAAGAATGCATTGCTAGTCACAGGATGACAAGCTGCCCATTAGCTACTCGCACTACTCCTACCATCTGTTCACGCTACTACTGCCAGTAGATTCATCAATCCCTCTACTTTACAATCTTCTGACTTAAGAAAATAAGAATGAATTCCACATTAATTCACAACATCTCTAACAAAATCAAACAAGGAGAAGAGCACTCTACCACCAAGTTTGAAAAGCATGCTCAAAACAAGAATTAGTGAATTCAAACCCAATTTTGCCTTGAAAAAATAGCACTCCATCCAGGATGTGAATCCAAGTGCGTTCCATTTCGATTTGACGAATTCCTCTCCATCCCATCCAAAAACCGCATCTTAGCCGGGCTCTGATACCAATGTAATGACCACTAGGGAAAAAACCCCCTAAGATGAGGATAGAAAAACACAAGAGAGACTATGGAGCAAAACCACCCAACCAAACCTAGATCCCTCTTGGAGAATCCTCCTGGATCTAGCCCCCAAGCCATGCCATGTGATAGCAAGAGGAGAAGAGCTCATCTAGTAACCTAGACCAAAGTCATTGGAAGAAGTTGAGTGACTTGATTGATAGGTTATAGCTCTACATGCATATCTCCTGCCTATATCAGTCACATGTACATGCACTACTCTGTATGTCTCAAGTAGAGTGTTTGGGTCCTCTCAAGGTCATTAGTCACCAACAAGCCTTGACTTGGAATTAAATCTAGGCATGACCAATAATCTCGAACACTGGATGGCCAGTCTACCATATTAGGACTATTCCATGTCCTTAGCTGAATATGGTTATGAGAGAGAGAGAGAGAGAGAGAGAGAGAGAGAGAGAGAGAGATGCATATATTCAAAGGTGAAACCAATAGAGTTTTATTAGGAAGATGGAAAGATGATCCAAAGTAAAAAAAATGGCTCTCTTTTATAGATTTAAGAGGTGAGCCTCTTTCACTCTGATTGGCTACTAAACTTCAATCAGGATCATGATCTTGACTATCAAAATCACTGTGTATTTCTTGAGGACAAATTGTGTTTCCTAACTTAGGACTTTACAAAAGCCAAGTTTATTTAATTAATAGTTGTGCTCCATGGCACTTATTAGCCTAAGGAAAATGCTAGACTCCCACACGTAGGATGCCAACATGTTGCCAATTTCTAATCCTTCCAACTCTCTACTTTATTTATGTAGTGTTTGGGCTTATTGCAGGAGCCCCTTTCCATATTTTAGAATATTCCATGTCATTCCCAAAATCATAGAACATGCTCCTGCTGCTTGTAAAAATTTGTAAAAGCTATCTATGTTGAGTTTAGGGTTATCTAGACCTTTTCAGTTCTTATACACATGTTAGTAGGTGATAGGGCTAATTTGGAGTGTGATGTAATTCGAGCTAGCTTAGGCTTCCTAAATTTGTCATGATGAGAGTGGATGAGTGACACTTTCCTATGTGTTGGCATGAGATCCAGAGACCAATCAAAAGAGTGAAATCTATGAAAATAGTCCAATCAAGTTTGAGGGCCCATATGTCACTAAGCCAATCATATTTGGAGGAGGAAAAGAAGAGGTCCAATCACATATGAGTGATAGATCAGTTTTTAGAGATTGTGAGTGTTTCTACATTTTGAGCCTTTTTGGCTTTCTCTCCCTACCCAAGGATTTGTATTGCCTCCAAGAAAGATAGTATATGCACTAATGGACTTTCGATCCATTTTATCACTTGCAAAATCAGAATCCGAATAGCCAACAATGGTTAGATCTTCATTCTTGTACAATAAACCATAATCTTGAGTAGAAGATACATATCTTAGAACTCTCTTGGCCATCTTCCAATGTTGGATCTTAGGATCTTGCATAAATTGACTCAATTTGTGCACATAATAGCTCAAATCGGGTCTAGTGATAGTAAGCCAAATTAAGGAGCATATAAGACTCCTATAAAGTGTGATGTCCTCGAAGAATCTTTCATCACCTTTAATAGGGTCTTTTACATGTTGCTCCATGGGAGTATCTATGCCTTTACAATTTTGCATATTGAATTTTCTCAACATAGAAAAGACATATCTAGATTGACAAATAAAAGCATACTCTTCATGAAAGTCAATCTCAAGGCCTAAAATGTAATGGATCTCTCCTAGGTCTTGCATTTTAAAATCTCCTCCTAATGCATCCTTAGTTTCTTGAACTAGCATCAAACAACTTCCACTAAGAATAATGTCATCTACATAGATTAGAAGAATGCCAATATTACTACCATCAAACTTTAAGTACATAGAAGGATCATAATCACTAAGCACAAATCCTAATGAAAGCAGAAAGTTGTTGAGTCTTGAATACCATGATCTAGGTGCTTGCTTCAAGCTATAAAGACTTCTAAATAGCAAACACACCTTAGATTTATCCTTGATAAATCCTTGAGGTTGTTCCATGTATATCTCCTCCTCAAGATAGCCATTCAAGAAAGTGCTGGAGACATCAAGTTGATACAATTTCCACTTAAAAAATAAGGCAAGAGAGATTATGATTCTTATTGTCACCATCTTTGCTACAGGAGCAAAGGTTTTTTCATAGTCAAGGCCATATATTTGTGCAAAGCCTTTAGCACATAATCTTGCCTTGTACTTGTTGATTTAGCCATCATGATTGTACTTGATCTTGAACACCCACTTGCATCCAATGATGTGCATGTTAGGTGGTGGATCCACTAGCTCCCATGTGTGGTTGGTGATCAAGACATCATATTCAATCTTCATGGCCTCATACCACTCCTTGGTATTGAGGGCTTCTTGGACATCTTTGGGCTCCTCATGAGAAACAAAATAAGCATAAGTGGAATCAAGATCCACTTCTTTTCCTTTGTCATCATAAGTGAGCCTCTTAGGCTCGGATCTCTCCCTCATGGAACTTCTAGGAGTGAAAATCTGAGAACTTCCATCTTCAAATCTCGACCCCTCCATATGTTGATTGTCTTCAATAACAAAAGGTGATAGATTTTGAGGTTGCTTGATCTCAGCCCCTCCTAGATTGGACTTTTCTTCTTCATGAAAAACTACATCTATACTTTCAATTACTTTAGAAGTAGAGAGCATGTAAATTCGATAGGCTTTCTTGTTGGATGAATACCCAACCATTACTCCTTTGCTTGCACAAGGATCATCCTTCTTTCTCGTTTCCAAGGGAATATGGACAAAGCATATGCATCCAAATACTCTAAGGTGATCAACCTTAGGTTTTTTCAAATAAAGTGCTTCATA
Source organism: Diphasiastrum complanatum (assembly GCA_029204225.1). Lineage (NCBI taxonomy): Eukaryota > Viridiplantae > Streptophyta > Lycopodiopsida > Lycopodiales > Lycopodiaceae > Diphasiastrum > Diphasiastrum complanatum. Next base: position 5,646,531 of record CM055107.1, on the reverse strand, counting down.
TGGTGACTTTCCTCCAAGTGCAACATGAGGGAGTCAATTGCAAAGATAGTTTGAACAATTGATGGCCTCTCCCAAAAGTCTTTTGGCAAGGATGCCTCAATTCTAATGGTTTTGGCACATTCACACAAGGTTCTATTCTTTCTTTCAACCACCCCATTTTGAGATGGTGTATATGCACAAGAAAACTCTCTTTTAATGCCTTCAAGCTCACAATAATCATGATATTTATTGGAAGTGTACTCACCACCTCCATCACTTCTAAGAATCTTGATTTTGTATGAAAATTGCTTTTCAACTAGAGCTTTGAACTTTAGGAAATAGTCAAACACCATAGACTTTGAAGCTAGAAGATATAATCAAGTAAATCTTGTGAAATCATCAATGAAAGTTACAAAGCAAGTAGCACCACCCTTGCTCTTTGAAGATGAGAAGTGCACATCCGAGTGTATGAGCTCCAATGGATGTGTAGTCTTAATAAATGACTTTGAAAAAGGCTTCTTATGAGATTTAGATATGGCACAAGCCTCACATGGCTTGAAATTCTTGGAGATAAGGTTAGGCAAGCCAGTAGCTTTGGCTTTCTTGACCATGGACACCATAGAACTATAGTTAGGATGCCCCAACCTTCTATGCCATAGTTTCTCCAAAGAAATATGAGAAGCAAAAGCACCATCACAAGAGTTAGCATACTCTTTGGGATCAAGCTTGTAGATTCCACCATATCTAGACCCAAATGCAAGGATCTCATCATGCTTCTTGATTGTACATGTATCAACTTTGAAACTCACATCTAGTCCACTATCAAGCAATTGCCCAACACTAATAAGATTTTTTGTTAACTTAGGAACAAAAAGTACTTTAGACAGAGAAAGAACTTTTGATGATGAAAGCTTTAAGGGAATGGTCCCTATGCCTTCAATAGCACACTCATGATCATTTGCTGTGTAGATGGACTTCTTGGATCCTTCATAAGGTGTCATGGATGAAAAAGAATGCTTGGAGCTATACATATGTGAGGAAGCACCACTGTCGATGTACCACGGACTATCCTTCTTGAAAGGTGATGAAGAAAAACTCAAGACCATAAGAGATCCCTCTCCATCACTTCATGAGCATCTTCCTTCTCTTCATTGGAAATGTTGGCTTGCTTGAATTGACTCCTCTTCTTGAAGCAATTGGTGGCATAATGCCCCTTCTTGCCACAAAAGAAACACTTGATGTTTTTCTTCTTCTTCTTGGATGTGAAAGCTTGAGAGGACTCATCCTCTTCTCCTTTCTCCTTGGAAATAAGATTGTTCTTGCTTGAAGAGGGTTGGTGTTGATTCTTACTTCTTGACTTGTGCTTGTCTTTGATAAAGAGAGCTTTACCATCAATGTTGAGAGACAGTCTCTCCATTTTCAAGAGTTTATACTCTTGTCTTGATTCTTCATAAATGAGCACACTTTGGAGTGCTTCCAAACTTGGTAGCTCCTCCTTAATGGCATAACTCTGAACAAGGTTGTCATATTCCTCCTTTAACCCATTAAGTATGACTTGAACAAGTTCATTTTGGTTGATGGAGTCTCCTATGCATGACAATTCTCTATGGAGGTCTCTAACTCTCATTACATAAGCTGAAGCACATTCATCACTTCTCTGTACACTTTGAAAAAATTGGTTTCTTAGTGTTAGAAGTCTAGAAGTATTTTTTTGCCTCATAGGTAGACTTGAGAGTATGCCAAGCATCTTTGGCATTAGTACAAGCACCAATTTCTCTTAAGATGTCATTTGAGACATTCATTTCAATATAATGTAGAGCCATCCTAGCTCTCGTTTTGTACTTTGGAATTTCTTGAGGAATTTGTGGTTCTTCTTCAATACCAAGTACAATATCCATCACATCTTGTAGAATTAAGACAGATTCCATCCTAACCTTCCAAATTGAGTAATTGGAGGTTGACAATCTTTCACTTGCTTCTAATAGAAAGGCATCCATTGAAGCCATAAAGAATGTTGGAAATAAAAAAAGATGGATGAAAAAATCGCTTATCTTCTCACTATAGAAACCAATCAAGGGCACAAAACCAAATCCTATGTAAGACTAAGCAAAAAACTGTGAGATAGGTCTCACTAGTTTTGACAATCTCTCTAAAACAAGATTTGAATCATCAAAAAATATGAAGTATGGCAAAAGTTATGGTTCTCTGAATTTCACACGTGTGAAATACTCCAAAAATGTCAAATTGACTCAAATACAATCTATTTGTATGAAACAATTTGCCTAGATCCTCTAAATTTTGCCTAAATCACATATATATGAAATTGGTCAACTTTTGGGTGATTTTTGTGATCATTCAGGCAATAAATGACATGTACTCAAGATTTGCCATAGGTCTAGGCACCCTACCTACACCTATTTAAAAGCCTATAACTTTTGATTGGCTTATTCAACTGTCATGATTCAAATTGCATCAGATTCTACAATTTTTAGCTTTCTAGTGGGCCAAATTGCATGCAATTTGGATCTAAGGTGAGAGAGAAACACCAAACTGAAAATGGGTGGATTTCACACGTGTCTGCACCTGAAAATCCGTACAGTACTTTATCTGAACCATTCAAAGCGGTTTGAAGCTCTAAATCACCAAAAAATTGCAAACTTGCTAGGAAGTAGAATCTAGACAATTTCTAGCTTGAAATCTGATCAAATTTGCAAAATTTTTGATTAGATTTGCTTGTAAATCCTAGGTAGGCTCTGATACCATGTAAAATTCACACGTGTGGGATGCCCTACACATGTACTATCTCCTAAGCCCAATAATACCATAAAGATCAAACTAGCATTGATTGACAATAGGAAAGCTGATCATACAAGAAATATTATTGTGTTACAAGCAAGATCTATCAACAAAATATGAAACTAAGTACAATAAATGTCTCAACTCGGCTAGAGAGAGAATATGAATGTACAAACTCGAGTAGAGATAGAGGGCACAAAGAGCTTAGTCTCCAAATTTGCATTACACACAAAAATCATCATCTTCTCAATGAGAGTACATCACATATATATAGATCCATGGACTCTCCTCCTACTTTGAGTTGAATTGGAGTTATGACTCCACACCTCAAGCTATCTAGACTTATTCAAGCCACCTCAATATGTCTAATTGTGCCACCTAGTATTTTCATGCATTAAATGTGGCATGCAAAGTACAAATGGCAATTCCTATGGTAGCTCGAGTTTCTACTTCTACCTACCTTGAATATTTTATTCTAAGATGAGTTTTTACTAAGCCAAAAGAGCTCAATTCATCTTTGGCATTTTTAAAACCCCTACTTACAACATTTAGATAGATTTTTCCAATATTTCAACAAGGATGAGCATTGGAAACCATGCATTTTTGTCTCAGTGCGCAGGCAAAGTTACACAATAGGGGGCCTGCTGCGATTCGCTCATGGTTGTTGGGTTTGATGGAGTTGGTTAGTTATCGAATAAGGAAGCTATGCCAGTCATATGGCACAACGAAGGGACCAGAGAATTCCAAAAAGGATTCCACTATCTGACTCAGCAACTTAGACTAGATTCTATCTTTGCGAAATGTTGAAATAATCAGAAAGTTATTCAACAAATGCGCAGTTGTCTGAATGACGGGTTCTGTGATAGCCTCTATCAGGTAACCATTGTTAGTCTATATGGGGATTTCTGGTGCGGTTTGGGTGACGAAGGGCTTGATCAAAGTTTTGGCGTTGCAATGGGAGAAGGACTGACGATCATCGGACATAATGCCAATGGTGACCATCGAGTTGTGGAAAAAGTACAAAAGGACCAAGAGTGGATCCTAATCTGATCCTCAAGGGGGATTGGATGTTAGATTTACTTGATCTATCAATCTACATAAGATTAAGATCAATCTAGATCAATTCTAGACATAAAATCCAAACAAGAACAATCATTTATTGAAGGTAAATGTACTTGCTGGTTTCACACATGTGAAACCCTGTCAGGGTACAGACTCCAACCTGAAAATCAAGTACACATTGATAGAACCTCAAAACAATCAAAACAAATGTAGACAAATGGAGAGAATCACTCAAAATTGCTTCCAAAACCAAGATTGGTGTCTCACATTGATTATGGCCAAATGTGGCTCTATATATACAATAAGTGGGAGCTCGTGGTACTGATCATCCCTATGATCCCACATGTGTGAAGGTGCTTTGTCATATGATGATTCATCATGCAAAACTGACACTTGGACAAAACCTTTTATTTTGAGCACTTTTGGTCCATTTTCCTTCTATATGGAGATCTACTTGGAAATCTTCTAGAAGTCAAAATACGCCTACTTCAGCTTATTCCACACATGTGAGCTGTCCTCTACACATGTGATATGACACCTAACCAAAGGATGTGGCTCATGCAATCAATAGATTGATGCAATGTGTCATATGTCTAGAAAACTAGTTTTTGGCCTTTTTAGCCACTAGAACTTGAATTAAATCATATGTACAACCTATATGATTATGGTACATGACAGGTACATTATTTTCACACGTGGGAACAGGCTCTACACATGTGTAATCATCTATATACAAGATTTTTGGCCTCTACCAAGCTTATTTTTGCATTTTTCACACTAAAAAATCTAGCTTGATGGAAAACATGATGATCTTGAACTTGACTCCATGGGCTGAATTGGTCTTTGCTGGTTCAAAAGGTGTGAAGATCAGCCAATGAGCTTGATGTTGATCTGAAATCACCATATCCATGATAGTGCTTCTTTGATGAGCTTGAGAGCTTTGCACCATCCTAGCACCTCCAAAATTGATTCCTTCCAATTTTCATGTAGATGCTTGACCTTGAGGCTTGCTCCTTCACATGAGATATGCTCCTCTTTCCCTTGAAATGTGAGCCACATGGATTCAACCACGTTTCTTGAGTTTCTTTTTGGAATCACAACTTGAGAATGTCTCTCCTCCTCAATCCTTGGCACACTTGAACCTTGAGATGATTATTTAAGATCCTCTTCATGGTGCTCCTTCTTGATGGAAATCCGAGACATCCATGTCTCATAATGATCACAACAACTATGACCATGCAATATGCACTTCCTATGATTATCAAAATTACTTATGCTAGAAACATAAGTCCAAAAATCACCACAACTTGGCATGATTTTTCCAATATTGAAATCAAAAGGTATCTCCATCCCAATAAGGCTAACTACTTGCTTATGGATATAAGTGTCCACTTTGGATGCTTCACTTATCCTCATAAGAAGTTTACAACTTGCCCTTAGGATTGAAAACATACAATTTTTATCTTTATGAATGAACACATCATTCATGATCTTATTGAAACCAAAAGATCCTACATTATGAAGATATTTCCATTTCCTTGACTTCACAACTAATGTAAGCTTACAAGGAAAACATATTTTGCTACCTTTTAAGGCATCACACTCAACTAGCATTGCCTTAAGACACCTTTGAGATACAAAAATCCCTTCAAAGCAAAATAGATCTTCATAAGTTGACATGAGAGCATAAATGAAACTATTTTCATTTTGTGATTGATGCTCCTTATTCTTGATTGATATCTCTTGGATCATAACAATAAGTTTGAACTTATCTAAAGTTCCAAGCAAAATACTTTCCAAGGACATAAAATAAATCCAAGTTACTTTCATGAAAGTGACATCTATCTTTGCATCTTGAACCAAACAATGTACTTCCAAATGAAAATTTCAAAATATTTGACATGTGTTGTGATGGACTCTTGAAGACAAATCTTGCAAGTCCTTATGAGACTCCAAGCCTCATTCACCTTTCCACAAAGGAAACACCTTTCCTTGGACTTGTCAATATGAATCAGATCCAGAACCTAGTACATCTTAACCAAAGTGTTACACTATGGACACACCCATCACATTTGCAGTGAATATGATAAACGTAGCATGGCTGTCAGCGGAACCTATTGAGAACCCAGTGGATGATGATTTGGTCCCTTGGCAACATGCTCTAACTTATAATAAAGAGATTGAGCTGACTGATGAATAGGTCTTACACCACATGGACCCAGATCGTTACAGAATCAGGAAAGTACCAGCTCAACCACCACAAAAGTCTGCTATGGCGAAAGTCTCAAGGGTTGATCCACCCAAGGCACCTGCGAATAAGAAGAATCAGTTGAAGCAGCGCTACAACCAGGTGATCCGTTGGAGTGATCTACCCGATGAGGCGATAGCTATAGTGGATGTCAATATTCGCAACCATGAGGCGAATGTCATGGCAGTCCCGATGAAGGATAACAAGGACAAATCCACCAAGATGACAAAAAAGAGCAAAAAGAAAGTATTGGAGTCCTTGAAGTCAATCAAGTTGGATACAAATACAGCGTCATCTTCTACACAGGTGACAAAAAATAAAAAAATGACCAATCGAGCTAAGATCAATATGCTGAAAGAGAAATCTCGACGAGCGCCAGTTCACGAGATGCTTGAGACTTTCAAGAACTATACCTTGGACGACGTGGTAATCATGATGCCGCAAGCCCAGAGAGAACTTGATCAAAGTCAGGCACTAGCAGAACAAGTCTTCAAGGGACCTACGCAAACACAGCCGATGAACCTTGCCGAGCCAGGTGAAGAAGAAAAGATAGTGCATGTGGGGGAGCAGTTAACACCCACACAGTTCAAGAGACTACGATTGTTGTTGGTGGAACATAAAGACTGTTTTGCATGGAGTTATAGTGACCTGAAGGGCATTCCACCAACAGTAGTCCAACACACCATACCCTTGGTGGGCGGAGCAGTCCCCAAGATAAGCCGTTATTACCGCTACAACCCGAATTATACTGAGCTGATCAAGGAGGAGTTGCAAAAGCTGATGGATGCAGATTTCATCTATGAAATCGAGCACACGGAATGGGTATCACCGATAGTTATAGTATCCAAGAAGAACGGCAAAATGCGGATTTGTGTGAATCTGAAGGCACTAAATGCAGTCACCAAAAAGGACCATTTTCCTTTACCATTTATGGAAAGTGTCCTCGACAGGGTAGCTGGCGCCGAAGCCTACAATTTTCTAGAGGGCTTCAGCGGCTACAACTAGGTGAAGATAGCCCCCCAGGACCAGCACAAAACAGCATTCGCCATGGAATAGAAAACCTATGCCTATAAAGTGATGCCATTCGGACTTTGCAATGCCCCAAGCACTTTCCAGCGAGTCATGCAGGCGACATTCAAAGATTATTTGCAAAAGAATTTGGAGATTTTCTTGGACGATCTGTGCGTGCATGGACTAGATTCAGAACACTTATCCAACTTGGAGAAGGTGTTACAAAAATGCCGTGAATACCAGATCTCCCTGAATCCAAAAAAATGTCAATTCTGGCACATGGCTTGATTCTCGGCCATATAGTGTCAAGACACGGGATCGCCACAGATCTATTTAAGATCAAGATCATTGTTGATCTACCACCATCGGGGACGATCCGCGAGGTCTACATTTTCATGGGTCATGCTAACTATCATAGGACCTTCATTCTTGATTTTGCGAAGTTAGCCCAACCAATTTACAAACTCACAACGGATCCACATTGGAACGAAGAAGGATCTTCGCTCCGGAGATCTGGTCCTGATGTATAAAACCAAGGCGATCAAGAGAAAACTAAAATTCACAAGCGAAGGTCTTTATAGGATCAAGGAAATTCTTAATCATGAAGCCGTGAATTTGGAAAAGCTAGATGGGACACCATTCGATACACCCATCAACGGTAGCCGGTTGCACAAATACTGGCCATCGCAGTAAGATAGATCTAGATTGGAGATGGCACATTACGAAAAGCTATTCTACTAAACCATCGCCGCTAGATCTAAGAAGGTCAAGCCAAATCAAGCTAGATCCATTCAGATTCAGCCAGATCTGGCAAGATCGGGAAAATCCATTAGAATCCAAGAAGGATCCAAATCCAGATAGGATCAAGAAGGAAGCAGATCATCAGACTGACTGATGGATCTACTACCAAGTATTCATCAGAACTTCCAGAGAACCACTAATAGTTAGATCAAGCATGGATGAAGCTGATTACCAGTTTACAAAAGTTAAAAATCAGAACATCTCAAGATCTCATCTAAAAACACTCTGAAAGAGCACTTTTCTCATGATTTTTTGAGATCCCTTGGGAGATAGCTCTTGAAACTTGGACAGTCACCAGATCTGACTTAGATGCATCCATGAAAATCTCTGCGAGAGTTCCTGATGGAGGAATAATCATTTTTTAGTGTATGCGAGAGTTTTCAGAAGCTGAATTTTCAGAACCCTTGCAGAGCCTCAAGATCATCTTACCATGTACCATAATCATATAGGTTGTACATATGATTTAATTCAAGTTCTAGTGGCTAAAAAGGCCAAAAACTAGTTTTCTAAACATATGACACATGGCATCAATCTATTGATTGCATGAGCCACATCCTTTGGTTAGGTGTCATATCACATGTGTAGAGGACAGCTCACATGTGTGGAATAAGCTGAAGTAGGCGAATTTTGACTTCTAGAAGATTTCCAAGTAGATCTCCATATAGAAGAAAAATGGACCAAAAGTGCTCAAAATAAAAGGTTTTGTCCAAGTGTCAGTTTTGCATGATGAATCATCATATGACAAAGCACCTTCACACATGTGGGATCATAGGGATGATCAGTACCACGAGCTCTCACTTATTGTATATATAGAGCCACATTTGGCCATAATTAATGTGAGACACCAATCTTGGTTTTGGAAGCAATTTTGAGTGATTCTCTCCATTTGTCTACATTTGTTTTGATTGTTTTGAGGTTCTATCAATGTGTACTTGATTTTCAGGTTGGAGTCCATATCCTGACAGGGTTTCACACGTGTGAAACCAGCAAGTACATTTACCTTCAATAAATGATTGTTCTTGTTTGGATTTTATGTCTAGAATTGATCTAGATTGATCTTAATCTTATGTAGATTGATAGATCAAGTAAATCTAACATCCAATCCCTCTTGAGGATCAGATTAGGATCCACTCTTGGTCCTTTTTGTACTTTTTCCACATGGTATCAGAGCCTAGTACAAGAGGTTTTGTTGAAATTGATAGGGTTAATCCAAATCAAAGCCAAAATTAGCAATTTTTTGGAAACTACTCAAATTTTGTGTAGCGAGTTGGATTTGATAGCTATCCTCAAGATTTTTGGTCCAGAACTTGTTGTGGGATGTAGGAACCCTTTTCACACGTGTGAGGCCGTACATCTCCGATTTTGGTTGAGAAAATTCAAAAATTTGTACAATTTGACTCACACACCCAATTTGAGAGATTTTTGGTGCAAAATCAAGCATTTTCTATAGAGAATCTAATCCGTTGATTAGTTCTTGGATTAGATCAGCCAAGAAATTAAATTTGAAGCTTGAAATAGGTGCATTAATTGATCATCTCTGATTTTTTGAGTGCATGTTGAAGTTGAGAGAGATTTTGCTAAAAATCATAGATTAAGGAGTGATATGCAAGGTGAGAGATTGTAATCCATTGTACCATCACTCTAGATTTGTTCAAGAGTGATAGGGTCAAGTTTATAAGCATCAATTTGCTAGAAAACATCCTTGGATCTGTCCTCCAAGTGAAACCTTTGAGAGTTTCTAGTGCATATAGAGCATCTATGCAAATCTTTTGTAGAATTTGACATAGATTGGCTTAAATTGAGAGTTCTAGAAAAGAGATTGAGATCCAAGTCACATTGTTCAACCCTACTCAATTTGTTTGAGTGATTGTAAGGTTTGAAAAGAGTCATTAAGGTGTCTATGGCAAATGTGTAGAGAGAGATCCAATTTTCTAAGAGTTCCTTCCTTTGTAGAAGGCAAGATCTAGAAACTCATTTTGTGTTGTTATTGGTGGAGAGTTTGTCTCTTCCCAGGTGATCAAATCTTTCTAAGTGGCATTAGCTCTTTGAACCACAATATATTAGTGAGAAAAATTACAACCTTTGATTTTGAATTTCATTCCAAGTCTTAAGAGGTAGAGTAATTGGTGGAATCCAATAGGGGTGATTGAATCAATTTATTGAGCAAAAATTGACATAGTATGTATGAAACTCAAATTAGTTCTATTCAACTTTCTTTGTGAGAGTGTGAGGGTCAATTTGAGATCCCATTGGATGTCTAGAATGAGGAGTCCTCCATATTTGAGTATTCATGCATGGTTGAGATCTTTGTGAATCTCTAGTTGTCTAATTTTTTAAGCTTTGTGAAAAATTGGTGGTATAGTTTGTAAATCAAATCAAATTCATTCTAAATCTCAAGTGTGAGATTATTTGGGTCAAGAGTGAGCCCAAAAGAAGTGATTAAGTTTGATTTTCATGTATTTGAAACAAAACCCTTCTTTTGTTCAAGAATCTCAAGTGTTGAGAGAACTAGTCAAGTGAAAAGGAAAATCTAGGTGTCAAATCTTTTTCATATCCATTTCAACTTTCAAAAGAAAGAGTCATTGGTATTTAATGAGTCCAATAGGAGATTGGATCTGATTTATTTTGTGATTTGATTCAAAGATTGTGTGCTTTTGTCTTAGTGATCAAAGCAAAGTTTCCAAGTGACTAGCCATTAGTGTGAAGATTGATTCTTAGGTTTGTGAGCTAGATCTTTTGTAGATCATTCTAGATTGCTGAAGATGTTCAAATCTAGTCTCTTGAAAGTCACAAATTACATTTGTAGAATCATATTACAATTTTTTATTCACATGGCATCAATAGGTGGCATCCTATTGAAGGAAAAAAAGGATCCTGAGTGCAACCTTTGTGGCAAGGGAGGATATTTTTTCTCAAGATGCTACAAAAAGAAGACCAATCCATCCAAGGAGAACTAGTGATCTGTTGTATATGATACGTCATCAGCTTTGGGTGCAATAGGTTTCATTGCCCATGTGGTTGGATCTGTTCTCGATGGTGAGTTTTCCCGTACCCCAGTTGTGTACCACTTGCGCAGTTCTTAACCATGGTCTTCCCAGTAAAACACGGTATGCAGATGGAGATTCAGGTATATCCCTGACTACAAAAGTAATCACAAACTGCATGCCTGCTATCTTTACAGAGATATCAACAACTACACCTTTTGGTTTCACACATTGATAAAGTTTCTAAGATTAATATCCTACAAAATATCTACAACTACCTTTTGTTGCAGTTATTACAACAACCTGATTACAGTTAATGCATGCACAAAGTGGGCAGACTGTCAACGCAAAGTATCAAAAAATGTGCATTAACTTGAAAAACACTGACTCGTAAAATATAGAATCTTTTGAGTTGATTCGGTATCAAAGAATTCTAGAAAAATTCGATCTTGAATTTTTCGATCCTCTGCTCAAAAATTTGAGCCTTATGTTGCTGGTTTTTCAGGATGTTCATTATTGAATGGATTTGAGGCTGAGCATTGGATTCCAACATTGTCTTCATGTTTAGAGTTATCTAGATACACTTTAAGATCTCATTGTAGAGCGAGAGTTGTGATAGCCAACAATCTATCTTATTTTTTGTCCCAACAGGAGTGCTTGTATTTCTTATATTTGGAAAGTCCCAATACATGGAGTTGTTGTCTGAACAACCATATACTTTGAACTATTTTTAGGTTCTGGTTACTTAATCATTAAAAATCCATTTTTAGCTTTAGTTTGGCAATTTTGGCCAATATGACTATTTTAGGGCTAAAATGAAAAAGAAAGCTAACGATACAAGGAAAACGCTAATATATTCCCAAATAATGGTGCCAAAAAATTGTAGCGGCCTTTTCTACCTATCATACATTAGTTCGCTCCCAAGGGAATAGTGCTTTCCCTTGTGAGATTAGCTTGACTCTACAGTTTTTTCATAACTAACCACTCCTAGTTTACCCCGCCTTTTTTAGCTTAACCACAAGCAAATAATAAGATCAGTTGGTGGAGGCAACTTGCACTTTCCCCCTATTTTTCCTCTCTAAAGATGACAAGAACAAACAAATACAACTAAAATGTTAATAGCAAGCAAATAGGAAACACAACAAAAAGAGCGAGATGAGAGAGATGAGAATAGTGAGATGCAAGGATGTTTGGATTTATTTTGGCATAATCTACTCCTCATGTTGAACATGGAAAGCGAGTACAAGAGGTCTCTTTTTATTGTTGGGAAAGGCCTTGTCCCTAATCTCTGATTGGCTAATTTTGGATGACAAGGATCCTTATCCAAGCCTTTCATATAAAATGTAATAGTTCCAAATTAAGAAGGGTGCCTCTCACATGAATAATGTGAGTTCTTTTGGAGTGAGAGGGTACTCACATGATTCATGTGAGTTTCTCCGAGCTTAGAACCATTCCAATCTTCAATTTGGGATTTTTATTTGAATTATGTCCCAAGTCGCGTATTTCTAGTTCAAGTTCTATGAAACACATTAGCATGCTCATTCGTTGGGTTTATGCACATTGCTTATTACTGCTAACTATATAGTGTACTATGGTGGGGCCCATGTAGTAAGCCTACCTATACAGTACTTTAGTGGCTTAATCCACTAAGTGCCCAACAGACTGCCACAGTGGTTCGATAGAAGCTGATTAAATCTATTAGTCAATTAGCATAAAATTTGAATAAGAAATGAACAAAACTATAGAACAATCATGATTGAATTGAATTGAGTCTCAAACTTATATTAGAAAAACTAGTATCGAATAACATTAGAAAAGTACGTGGAAGAAAAGAGAGAGAGATATTCACAAGCAACATTCATTCATCTATGGAATCAGTTTAGATTAGTGAATTGATTAAACTGAGTTTATCAGTCAGAATTGACTACAATGTTTTCACTAAGTCTAACTTATTTCCCGGTGATAGATAAGTTAAAGTTGACAAAAGGAACCACAATGAATTGCCGACAATTTTTACTATGTCTTTTTTTTTAGCTTATGGAGTTGGGAACTCTCAAATTGAGATTTAAAATTTGAATTTTTTCCTTTTTTGTTGAGTTTCAATTTGGTGAAAAATTGAAATCAGTTACTTGTCTGATAGTTTTCTAATCGATGTTGATTGCTAGAAATCAGTCAAGTGAACGTTTGTGCAAGATACTCATTAAATTTAATTAAAATCGTCAAACAATATGAAATGACCAGATTGAATGAGTGGCAATAGTATTCTTTATCTAGACAGTAAATTTGACAGGATACACTTCAAGAATTACTGAAATCCTATTGGTGGGATTTCCATTTATGTAATTCATATTATGTGTTTGGATAGGTTTTGTCAATATTAACGGAATAATGCCAAACCAGTCAATAAAAAGAAAAAACAGTCCAATTTTATTGGAAAATTTGTAACAATAGGAATAACATAACTGTTTTCATTTCCAGTAAAATCCTACGGTAAATTATATTCAAAAGATCAAACTAGTACCGTTTCATATACTAGTAAATGATTTTTGATATGTCAGATATTCAGCCCAGATATAGGATAGAAATGAAATTGTTTTGGACTTTTTCCTATAGTAATTAGGTTTTTAAACATTTAGAATTCTAGAAAAATTTGATCTTGAATTTTTTGATCCTCTACTCAGAAATTCGAGCCTTAGGTTTCTGGTTTTTCAGGATGTTCATTATTGAATGGATTTGAGGCTGAGCATCAAATTCCAATATTGTGTTCATGTTTAGAGTTATCTAGATACACTTTAAGATCTCATTGTAGAGCAAGAGTTGTGATAGCCAACAATCTATCTTATTTTTTGTCCCAACAGGAGTGCTTGTATTTCTTGTATTTGGAAAGTCCCAATACATGGAGTTGTTGACAAGATCAGTTGGTGGAGGCAACTTGCACTCTTCCCCCATTTTTCCTCTCTAAAGATGACAAGAACAAACAAATACAACTAAAACGTTATTAGCAAGCAAATAGGAAACACAACAAAAGGAGCGAGATGAGAGAGATGAGAGTAGTGAGATGCAAGGATGTTTGGATTTATTTTGGCATAATCTACTCCTCATGTTGAACATGGAAAGCGAGTACAAGAGGTCTCTTTTTATTGTTGGGGAAGGCCTTGTCCCTAATCTCTGATTGGCTAATTTTGGATGACAAGGATCCTAATCCAAGCATTTCATATAAAATGTAATAGATCCAAATTAAGAAGGGTGCCTCTCACATGAATAATGTGAGTTCCTTTTGGAGTGAGAGGGTACTCACATGATTCATGTGAGTTTCTCCAAGCTTAGAACCATTCCAATATTCAATTTGGGATTTTTATTTGAATTATGTCCCAAGTTGCGTATTTCTAGTTCAAGTTCTACGAAACACATTAGCATGCTCATTCGTTGGGTTTATACACGTTGCTTATTACTGCTAACTATCTAGTGTACTATGGTGTGGCCCATGTAGTAAGCCTACCTATACAGTACTTTAGTGGCTTAATCCAATAAGTGCCCAACAGACTGCCACAGTGGTTCGATAGAAGCTGATTAAATCTATTAGTCAGTTAGCATAGTATTTGAATAAGAAATGAACAAAACTATAGAACAATCATGATCGAATTGAACTGAGTCTCGAACTTATATTAGAAAAATTAGTATCGAATAATATTAGGAAAGTACGTGGAAGAAAAGAGAGAGAGATATTCACAGCAACATTCATGCACTACTTGAAGGTATTTTCAAAGTGTAGTATACAAAGATACAAAGAGATCACTCCCTTGCCATCCCCGCATGTTGAGTTGCTTTTTAAAACTCCACTCCTACAAGCCACTCATGATAGACATCTTTACAATTTCTTGGTCAAATGAAAGAGCAACGTGTTGCAGAGAATCTCAAGTGGATGTAGGCGCTTGAGACTCGATCCAAATGCCACATCTTGGAAATTCCTGGTAGTTCTCCTTATTTAACCTAACATGAATGACAAGTAATGTTCTTGCCAAGCAAGGAGTTAGAATTTCAAATGCAAATTCCTTGGTCAAATTGAAGAGTGTGATGTAGATGTAGGCATTTGAGACTCAATCCAAAAGGGATGTTATGAATTCATGGTATATTTCATTTTTTAGCCTAACATGCATGGCAAGCAAATGTTCTTGCAGAGTAAGGTGTTAGAAATCATTCTTGTTGATGTGATAAAGCATAGAAATGTGACAAGTGATCAAAAAGGCCCACATGGTGCGCCAGAAGATGTTCTCTTTGTATGAGAATATGAGCATCTTTCAAAACGTGTTCTCTCTCTCTCTCTCTCTCTCTCTCTCTCTCTCTCTCTCTCTCTCTCTCTCTCTCTCTCTCTCTTGCATGATTTTCATTAAGCATGACATCAAAGTCAGCTTGGATGTTTTAGGTGGAATCTTTGAAAATCATAGATTTTGTCAGGATTTCATTTTCATTGTGAGCCGCTAGCCACGTGACTGACATGGAGGTGGCCGACTTGGCATAAAAGTAAGGCCACAACTCATGCCAAACTATTGTGGTACATTGCCATGAAAAGTTACTGTTCTTGCCGGACCAGCATGTAGTTAGAAATCATTCGTTCCATGTGATAACACATATAGACATGTGATAAGCGACAAGGACATGTGATAAAAGCGACAAGGGTGCCATGTGGTGTGCCACACAATGTTTTCTCTTTGTATTAGAAGACGAGCATCTTTCAAGAGGTCTCTCTCTCTCTCTCTCTCTCTCTCTCTCTCTCTCTCTCTCTCTCTCTCTCTCTCTCTCTCTCTCTCTCCATATGTATTAAATACCACATCAAAGTCAGCTTTAAGGTGAAATCTTTGAAAATCATAGACTTTGCCTAGATTTGATTTTCATTGTTAGCCTGTTAGGTGGTAGCCTCGTGAATGACATGTCCTAAAAGCCAAGCTATTCTCTATTGCCCACTTAAGGCCACAACTCAAGCCAAACTATTGCATACTGCCAAAGCAACAAGCCAAACTATTTCCTTCTCGCCAAACTATACAAAGGCAGGCCTTCAGGATAGCACTAAAGCATTCGATTCATTCTCAAGTGCTTGAGAGTACAAGAAAGGAGTCAATAAGTATAGTATTGGAGCTGAGCTTAGCTGAGCTCATGGATTCAACCCGGATTGCCTTCATGCTTTTTCTTCTAACCCTTGTGGTAGTTTTCGTTGGTCGCGTTGCTGCATCTTCTGCAAGAGCGATGACGGAGGCTGATGCCAAATTCAGTGCTGAGCATTCACTGCTAGTTGCTGCTACTCCCAGCTTTAGCTGCAGTGACAAACTTGAATGCAGTTGTGAAGCGCAGTCCTTCACTTACTATTGCGATGATAAATTTGGAGCACACGGAATTCCTTCTCTACAAGTCCAAAACCATCTCTCTGATCTGCGAAATTATTTGATCCCTCGCCTGAGAGAGTTTCAACACGGCCAACATTACACGAGGGATAACATGCTAACCGTTCTTTTTGCAGGTTCTAAAACAAGCCACAAGCCATTTCCCACGTCTGCTTCTCAACTGATTTGCTGCACCCAAATTCTCCAAGGCATGTGTGCGAAACACGACATGACACTAGGAGGTTGCTCATCCTTGGAAACCGCTTGGGTTCTAGCGTATGCTAAAGACAGATCGAGCTTCAAATACCCCAATAATGCTGGTGAACATGCACATTCTTAAGAATTGCTCCAGCAGTGATATATGATATCGATGGCAGCTAGTCGGCCAGTGATCATCATCATGAGGATAACAAGCATATTGTACATGCTTGAAGTAGGAATAGATAAGACGTTGCTTCTTCTGGAGCTTCTGAGTAAGTTGTAGCTGGTAGTCTAGAATAGATTCAACTCAAATCCTTTATTGATTGTATGGCGAAATAATTTTTCAACCCGTTTTACGTGAATTATCTTGCAAGCGTTGTCAATAATTGTTTGAACTAATTTTTGGATCAGCTCAAAATTTTGACTGGATGTCACCCTCAATGTCACACACGCACACACACATTCTGCGGGTTCAGGATATGGCCTTAGCACAATCTCTTCTGGACATATGCCTAAGGATTTCGAGTGTCGGTGTGGAAAGGGGTATCGGGAAACCCGCAGGTGCTGGCAGCCTATACCCTCCTTTTGTTATGTGTGCATAATACATATTTCTCTTCTCATATTTCTCTTCTTCCCTCACTATCCATCAGTAGGCCTACAAAAGCACCTATTGTCCTCCAACCCTTACTCCCCTCCCCTCTCCATCCACACCTAGAGCCAAAGGAATCGAGCACTTTGCAAGCTTGAGCTGCCTCCGAGAGCATGATGATGTAGGTGTCAAAACTAAGAATTATACAAGGGCGCACTCGCATGCTCACACTCATATACAGTGTTAAAGGTTTTAGAGAGGTGAGGCCTACAAACCTCTAGAGGTGGCATTTAGCTCCACCTGAACCAAAGAGTGGGACGCTAGGCCTGCACAAGAATCCACCATCTCTCCAACCCTCACTCTCCTATCCATCCACACTTAAAAACCAAAGAGTGGAACTCTGAATGCTATCACTTTGATTCTATCAACATGACCTTGACTCTTTTTAAACGTATCCATGCAATATCCAAATTGTGAAATATTAAAATTGTAGATAATGTTCACTCCTTTGCATATTATGAAAATTGTAACTTGTCCACTCCTCTCATCAATAATTTTCACAGCTAAGGCTTGGAATAAACTTCATGTTACTTATGCATAAATCATAGTTGGTATATTCCCAATGGGCATAGGGGGGACACTAGCTATTTATGCAAAGATGGTGATTGCATCAAGACTTAATGCAAAGTCAACATTATCAAACTTAATATGTGGTTGCATGAATCATTTGAAAGTTGCAACTAGAGATAATTTCTCATATTCTAGATCCATCCAAAGAGGGCCTTGTATTTTCAAGGGATCATTAGTCTCACATGTCGTAAACCGGTGGTCGTGAGCGCAGCGGAGGCTCGGTCGCTCAGAGCGTAGGCGTGTACGAACGGAAACGCAACAGTTAGTGTAGTGGGTTTCTTTCTTGCCTAACCTGAATCCAAGATATAGTCAATCTACCATCAAAGAGATGAAGTTAGTTGTCATGCGTAGGTTCGTTCCCATGAGAGCGATAGTATAGTTCAGATTTCAATCATGAATGGAGGATTCACATCTAACTCTAACATGCATTACCCTACGATCCATTAACACTACAATCCACAACAAAGATAGCTTACCCTTTCTCTCTCATAAAAAATATAATAACACACAATTCCAATAATATTCAGATCCAACAATTAGCAAATCCAAAGAAAGCATGAGAGATGGAGGAAAAGTGATAGAGAGCAAGAACATTCATCAATCCATTCCTGAAGAGAACCAATCTGCTTTATTGAAATGAGGAAATGAACATGTGTAGGAACTCGAGTTGGTCCCTTTTTATAATAGAGAGGAGGACCCTGGCCTCTGAATCCTATTGGTTCATTTTTGCCTCTCTAATCATTCAAATCTAAAAAAGAGCGAGAACCATCCAATTTGGAGGGAAATCCAACTTTATTCACTAACTTGACATTTAGGCCCTGCGACATTAAAAGTCCCGCCAAAAGGCCGAAAGTCCTTTTATTGACTTGTAACTAATCAACTCTCTATGTGATCATCGGGTTGGACTTACACACGCAGGGTGCCAAATCCCTCTCACTTATTAACTAGGGTTAGGGTTGCCTTGGGATCCGCAAACCCTCTAACAGTATCCCCCACCAAAACTGGTGGTGGTCCCACGACACCTGCGAGATGCAGTTATTGGGGACTTTTGTTGGCTTCGCGCCGAATCTTTATTAAATGGTACTGCACCTTTTTCTTCAAGTCGAGGCGTGAAGTATTGAAATCTAGATTGTGTGGTAGAAAACAACGATGGGCTTTGACAATCCACTTTGAGGTTGTCCATGATGTGAAGCGTGATTCCCAGGAGCCTCCCATCATTGCTGCACGAAAGTATAAACGAGCAACCGGTAGCTGATCTTTGATATTCTCTGAGGCCATCGGCTTATTTGGATCGAATGCCAGAGGAAGTAGGCAATCGTCCCATCTGGTTGCCACTGACGCCAACAGAGTTAGATCTTTTGCAAATAGTGCAGATTGTCGCACTGTTGGATCTAGAGAGTGGACATACTCTCTCTGGTATGCTTGTAAAGCCCGGTGGAAGTCCACTAAAATTGTCCAGCTGTAGGGCTGATGGATGATTGGCCAATTGGGCATATGGATGGTGATTTTGTCCATAGCCAATCCCAAATCTTTCCATTTATTCCTTCTCGGCATTGGCACATAATAAGGATCAACCTGCAATTGGCAAGGGCTGGCGACGTAACTCCTGATTGATTCCGGAGTTTGCTCAAAAACGATAATTCTCCATGTCGGCTGCTCTCCCAATGCAGGTATTTTGTCCAACTCTTTGCCGGCCTCTATCTTGGAGGTCTTAAACTTCAGAACCCAACCCCCACACGAGGACTCATGTGGATGTTGCAATAAGAAGCTCTAGATCTGGTCCTCGACGCTGATGGGTCTTCTGAATAGAGGTGTGGTCCTTGATGAGGATGGACCCACTTGCACTGCCGGTAAAATTGGCGATTGTTCTTCTATATCTGGAGCTCCCCCCTGGTCCATGCCCGAATCTAATCCTGTATCCATTGGTACATCTTCTTGGCGTGTAGGGGAGAATTGCGGCATGACCAGTACGGGGATTTGTGGTCCGGCTTCCAATACCTGAGCGACTGCTTTTTCATAGGCGTTGATGGTTTCCTTAGCCTTGGCCAACTCAGTTGAAGCTGCTCCTTTGAACCTGTCAAAACGGCTTTGGAATCCCTAAAGGGCCACTTTGTACGTTTCCACTTTCTTGAACAAATACGCAATCTCCGCCAGAGTGACCGGATGATCTGGTATTTGCGTCTGAAGATACACATCACGCTCAAGGGTGGTCGCATCCAATTCACCTTGGAGCGCGTACGATCCTGCTCCGCCATCTGCAATTGACCCTTCAACAGTTGCACCTGTTTTTTTGCATCCTGCACGGCCTTATCCACCTGATCCTATGCGGTTGTCAGGGCGTTTTGCAAGGAACTGAAATATCTTTCAAGGCGATCAGCATGTTGCTTTGCCAGTTTCTTTTCAGCTTCAGATTTATCTTCATGCTGTTTGGCGATTTTTAACTCTAGATCCAGTTGGACAATCTTCTAGCTGATCAGAGTGTTTTCTGATTCCATATCTGAAATTCTCTGCTCCATTTCTTTTTTCTTGTCAAGCATAGACTGGATCCATTAGAGAAAATTTGAGCACAAAAGGGTCCTTTAAAAAAGATACCTTTTATTTTTTTTCTCAAAAGTTTTTTCCACATGGTCCACTCAAAACACTCAAATTTGAAATCTACGTAACGTAGCTCCTTCAAATTGATTTTCTTTTCTTTTTAAAAGAACTGTAATTTTGCATCGGGGGCAACCCGTAAATAAGCCATTTTATTTGTAGTATAGTATGCAACTCAGTAGAAAAATAGTGTAACTTTTGAACGACAACTCGGATTGAGACGATTACGGTGCCATTAGAAAGCCCTCAACGAGAGCTTTTCAATGACACTAAAATGACCCAGTTTTGAGCTACGGTGAAGAAGTTATGGCCAATCAAAGTTTTGGTCGGTCAACACTTGGTCAACCCGATATCTCTTTCAAGCGTTGTTGACCTCGGTCAACCCGATATCTCGGTCAACTGCGCTTGAAAGAGATATCGGGTTGACCAAGTGTTGACTGACCAAAACTTTGACTAGCCATAACTTCTTCATTGTGGCTCAAAACTAGGTCATATTGGATGCATTGAAAAGCTCTCGTCGAGGGCTTTCTAATGGCACCCTAATCGTCTCAATCCAAGTTGTCATTCAAAAGTTATGATTTTTTTTAGTCACAGACTATACTACCCACATAATAGCTAATCATTGAAGACTGTGTGGATAGGACTGCGAGTAGAAAAAGATTTCAATTCTAGTATTTTACATTGCCAAAAAATTGTCATCCTACGTGGCAATCCTTATAGGGCCCTTTCCAAGGCCAAATTTTCTCTAATTAGTACTTGCACAAGGCTTGAGACCAAACCGAGAGCATCACCAGAATCTACTATCATGGAGGTGGCAACAACAGGAGGAATTGATGGTACTGTCCTTGGTTGGCGTGGAATAGGTGTGAGTACTTCTTATTCTTCAAAAATATCTTCT
This sequence comes from Diphasiastrum complanatum, assembly GCA_029204225.1. Lineage (NCBI taxonomy): Eukaryota > Viridiplantae > Streptophyta > Lycopodiopsida > Lycopodiales > Lycopodiaceae > Diphasiastrum > Diphasiastrum complanatum. Next base: position 5,625,365 of record CM055107.1, on the reverse strand, counting down.
TCATCGAAACTCTCAAGCACGGTGGCGTCGAACTGCTTCGGTGATTTTATAGCTTGGTCGACCCGAAGTGCAGCTGGGGGTTCTTCAGTTGAAGTTGCTAGCTTGAATCTTCAACACTGACAATAGTGTCATAGATTTGTTCGAATTTTCTTCCAGGGGATTGGAGTTCAAAGGGCGCAGGGCTCCGGGGCATTTCAAAAATTTCGACGGCCCTAAGGGGGTTGGAATCATCGAACATATCCATGAAATATTGCGTGTTTGGGGAAGTAGCTTCGATGTACGAGGGTGAGGCGGCCTGGGTAGCTGTGATGGGAATGGTAGCCCCAATGGTCACAGACTGTCCTTGTGTGGAAGTAGAGGCGAGAGAAGCATCAGAGGTGGGGAGAATAGGAAGTTATGTGCGAATAGCAGTAGGGGGCGGAAGCCCAGTTGACGATGTATGCCTAGTGTGACGTCGTGACACAGGAGGCGAGTCAGGAATGACAATCTCGCTGCGTGGACGACGTCGACTATGTGAATTCGAGGCCTGGTGAGACGACTCGGCCAGTGCTTCTTCATAGATCGAAAGCACAGAATCCAGGTGGAAGCCATGGATTTTGTTTTCTAGGTGAGAGGCGGCTAGAAGAGGCAACAAAGAGCCAACAACGAACCGTGCTTAGTATTGCTCTTTATAGCCTCAGTGATGCGCACCTTGTGTATGGCTCCCTGAAAGGTGATATAAAATTTGGATTTCTCTTCCTTTCACGTATTGAAGGCAAGAGTGATAAAATCTATGTTGATTCTGCCAGAAAAGGCTCTCTCATGAATACCCATTGCAGTGAGTAGAGGCTCCGCAAGGGTCATCCACTGAGTGACCATGCTTGTGCTGGGAAGGATCATGATGTCCGTTGTAGATGGGACATCACGATGGATAGTATAACACGGAGACTGGTAAGTATTTGTGGAAGACATGATGAGCAAAAAGGAAATGTAAGACGTGCGAAAGTATATCAGAAAGCAGTTCAGGAAGTTTGGAAGGCTTTGGTCGCGAGAAAAATTTGCAAGAGCTTCGCTAGCACAAGTGAGGAATGAATCGAATTCAGCCAACTTATAGGTGAATTTGGTGGGTCCATTACATTGAATACTAGTTTGGCTGATCAGTTAAGAACCAAAATTTGCAAGCATGTACAATATTGTAAAAATAGGCTATAAAAATCTTGGCAAGGGTTTCTGGGGATCTGAACCTATCAGGCGAACGTTTTCCAGGTCTGGCAAAAGATGAACCTTCGCCCAAGAGGGTCCCTCGCCCGTGTACTGTCATAAATGCATTTTTTTCATAATCTGAACCTATGGAAACCTAATTTTGATATTTTAAGATCATCTAGCATTCGGCGAAGGTTCATAAGGAGGTTAAGGTGCTCGGCGAAGGTTCCCAAAATGGCATATTACTGATCCTTCGTCTGACTCAAAAACTGGATTTTTCCTGGACATGAACCTTCGCCCAACTCAAATTAGATAAATCTAGAGTGGATGTACAGTCTGAGAGCTCAGCGAAGGTTTCTAGTACTGTATGGGCCACATCTGACCAAAACAATGATTTTCTAAATCATTTTTCATCAAAAATACTGTTATTCTTTTTTTCCATGCTGATGACTTTTCTGACTTTTGCTCATCAGTCTTTTCTCAATTTTTTTTTTAATTGTCTTTTCCAAAAAAACTTAGCAATTTAAATACTGAAAACAAAAAATTGAAAAGCAAATAAAAGCAAAAAACCATTGAGATCAGGGGCTTGTTGAACTGGCGGAGCAGGCTGCCAAAACTTGCGTAATCGGCTGCCATTCATCGGAGTATCAAATCATTTTCCATCTACGTGCTCAAGAATTACTGCGCCATAGTTCAGCATTTCCTTCACTCTATACGGGCCTTCACCGGTAAACTCCAATTTTCCTTTGATCAACTTGGTTTTGTACATCAATGCAAGATCTCCTGCTTTCAAATCCTTTTCATAATGGTGTAGAGAATGTTATTCAAAGATTTAGCTTGGCCATTCGCTCTGGGATAGTAGGGAGTGCTAAATCTGTGTATCACAAAAAAATATTCCAGTAAACACTTTATTGTTTGATTAACCCCGATCACTGACAATCTCGATCGGACATCCAAATCTGATTATAATATTTTCATACAGAAACTTGGCTGTAGATTTTGCATCAGCAACTTTGACAGCTTTGGCTTCAACCCACTTGGTCATATAATCAGTTGCTACAATAATGTATCGGGCCTGAGATCCTTGCGCAGCATGATGAATAGTACCAACATAATCCAGTCCCCATTTTTCAAACGGTGCTTGCGATAAAACCGGATGCAAGGGTTCATAATTTTGTCGAGTAGGCCGTTGTGCTCGCTGGCAAACATCACATGTCTGAATAAAATTTTTTCTGTGTTTTTATGAAGCGTAGGCCACCAACAACCTGATTGCAAAAGTTTGCGAACAATAATATCTGTAGAGAAGTGTCCTCCACCCATGCCATCATGTGAAAACATGATTAAATCTGGGACTTCATGCGATAAAACACATCTTCATAGAATATTGTCTGATCCACGACAATACAATTGTCCTGCAATCAATAAGGTTGAGCCTTATGAATCAATTGTCTCTTTTGTACTTTTGTCAAGAAGTCATTCAGTTGTCCTAGCATCAGGTACTCAACAATATCCACTGCCCACACAGGTACTGCTTCAACATAGAACAATGCAGCATCTGGTAATTCATCATCCACTTCAGTGTTAACTGGTGCAGATTCGATTTGTGAAACGTGATCGGCTAGGTAATGTTGCTTGCCCTTTTGAACCACAATTCGAAAGTCAAATTCAGTCAATAACAATAACCATCTTGCAATACGTCCAGTATTGCACGTCTTGTTTACCAAGTAAAGTAATGGCTGATGATCCGTATAAAATACAAAGTGCGTTTCCATGAGGTAGTGACAAAATTTTCGAACAGAAAAAATCATGGCTAACGTTTCACGTTCTGTTGTTGAATAATTCTTCTCTGGATTTGTAAGTTGTCTGCTTGCAAATCGTATAGGATAATCTTTCTTATAATCATGTCCATATGAACATGAAATTCTATCGTCCAATCTGGAGAACACAGTATTGGTGCTGAAGTTAGTGCTTTTTTTAACTTTTCAAAAGCTTCTAACGCATCTACTGTCCAAATAGGAACAATAGTCAGTTTGTATATAGGTCGTGCTAAATCCACAAAGAAGATAATAAAAACTCAATAGTAGTTCGCACGACCCATAAACACATAAACTCCACAAATCGTTGTTGGTGGTGGCAATTCCACAATAATCTTGATCTTAGAATAATCTGTGGCAATACCATGTCTCGATATCAAATCTCCAAGCACAACTTCGTGGGAAACCCATATCTGGCATTTTTCTGGATTTAGAAAAATCTGATTTTTGTAGCATCTTTCAAATACTTTCTCTAATCGATCCAGGTGGTCTGCATTTGTACTATGGACTCCCAGGTCATCCAAGTAAATTTCAAAGAATTTTTGTAGATAATCTTTAAAAGAAAATTGCATTACTCCTTGGAACGAACTTGGTGCATTACAGAGTCCAAACGACATTACTTTGTAAACATAGGTGTCCCATTCTGTTGCAAAGGCAGTTTTGTGACGATCGGCAGGTGCAATCTTAACCTGGTTGTAACCACTAAATCCATCCAAGAAACTATAAGCATCTGCTCCAGCAAACGATCCAAAATGCTTTCAATAAAAGGTAACAGAAAGTGATCCTTTCACGTCACTTTGTTCAGTGCTTTGAGATTCACACAGATTCGCAATTTCCCATTCTTCTTAGGAACAATGACAATCTGCGAGATCCATTCGGTATGCTCGATATCATAAATGAAATCGGCGTCAAGCAATCTTTGAAGTTCTTTTTTTATTAGGTTTGCAACATAGAACTTTGTAACCTTTGGAACTGCATCAGGTACTAAAGGTATGGTGTGTTCAATCACTGATGTCAGAATACCCTTTAGATTTTGATATGTCCATGCAAAGCAATCTTGATACTTAATAAGTAACATGCGGAGTGCTTGATACTGTTCAGGAGTAAGTTGTGATCCAACTTGTACAATCTTTTCTGGTTCTCCTGGTTCAGCAAGATTCATTGGCTACGTCCTAGCTGGGCCATCGTAAACCTCTTTCGATTCTGGCACGTGTTCTTCAGGTTCATGATGTGCTTTAGGTAATATGATAACCACATCATCCAATGTATAACGTTTAAAATGCTCGGGCATATCATGCTGAATGACATTTGCTTGTTCCTTTTCGAAAGGACTTGTCTGAGATCTTCGCTTAGCCTTCTTAGTAGGAATTGATCGTGGAGGTGATGACTTCCGAGACGATGATGTCTTGCTAGAATTCTGACTTGTAGAATCATCCTCAACTTTTCCGTTGCCTTTATCTAGTAAGGGTGGCACATTCGTTGAATCAATCTTTTGAGGAGGATTTTCCCATTTCAGGATCGTATTATAATGTTGCTTAGCTTGTTTCTTCGTCATCGATCCTGTGATCCTATCTTCCTTCAATATAACTGCTTTAGGCGGTTTTGTTGTTGGTTCATCAGGAACATTACGCACTCCAAATCTGGTCGGATCCATATGATTGAGAATCTGCTCATCCGTAAGTTCTGCATTGTCATCATAAGTCAAGGCATGACTCACATGTATGAGATCATCTTCAATCAGATCTGGTATAGGTTACGTTGATATTCAGACTACATTCAGCACATTCAGTGGAAACATGATTGGTGTATCCAAAATTCGATCTAATAAGGAAATCTCGCTCAAATCTGACTGACTATCTTGTTGACACATATATCCTACTGTACAATCAATCATTGCAAGAGCTTCATTCCAGTTAACAGTATCCATCTTAAAATCGTAATGAACTCCCAAATTTTTGTCTAGATGGTCACAAGTATGATCCGTTGTTGAGGAATCCTCATCTTCTTTCCAAACCACTGGTTTGATAGTCCAAGTTGTAGATCAACTTTGACTGCACGTTCACGATTTTCAAAAGTGATTTTCTCGGTACCTCAATTATGAATTACTTGCGCAACTCGTAACCATGGACGTTCCAATAGGACTCAGTAGACATTTGGTGCTTCTGGTAAGTCCATTTCTACGAAAGTAATGACGAACTGTACTCCCGCAATTTTGACAGGTATATCTTCAACCATTCCTCGCGGACGAACTATTGTTTGATCAGTTAGCTTAATGGCAAAAGTAGTAGGCTTGATCTTTGTAAGGCCCCATTTTGCACATAGCTTTATAGAAATCAAGTTAACTCCTGAACCGCCATCTATCACAGCTGCTTCCTTAGAAAATTGTCTAAGCTGTATCGGTAGAGTGATATTCTTTTGTTCACTTTCCTAAGCGGCTCCAACATGGAGTACTTCATTAGATTCTTCAAATCTAGCACAAAAAAGTGGCTCTTGATGGACTTCTGGTTCTTCTTGAGCTAGCTTTTGCGCTAAAACTTCTTTTACTTTTGGCACCAACTTCAGGAACTCTCCCAATGAAATATTGATCTTGCTAGACAAAATATTCATGAGAAGTTTTGTTCGGTGCTTCCGGTTCAATCATCTTGAAGGGTTCTTCATGATGCAACTGATCATTCATATTTGTACGTGAATTTCTTGGTGGTTGCAATGGTGAAGAACGAACTTCTACTATTGCTTTAGCAGCTTCAAGCTCCTCTTCTTCTTGTAGATGTTTAATCCACTACCTCATATCCTGATATCTTTGTTTTTCTGCATGAAGATTTGGATAGACTCCCGATGTTGTTGGTGTATCGTTCAATGGTATAGAATCAGCATGTACTGGATCCACGACTGATTCTTTCTGCTTCTATGCTCTGGTGACCACCATCAAAGATGCACTTGGTTTATTTTGAGCTAGTGGTCTTCGCTTGATTGTTATCAAATTTACAAGAGTTGTAGCTGGTGGTGGCTTCGGTCTTGCTGGACAGTCTTTATAGCAATGCCCATAACCACAGTCACGACAAAATGATACAAATTTTTCTTCATTTGGACATTCTGCAACTCTGTGATTTTTTCCACAGGCAAAACATCCAAGTGGTGCTCTGGTCCAATTTCTAGAGGCTTGTTGTTGAGCTGCAGCATAAATAGCATACTAAATAGAAGATCCACCTTCTTGATCAATACCATAGTTCCATTGCTCAGCACTTATGTACGGTTCTGGTTCCATCAAATTAGTAGGAGGAGCGGAGGGCTTTGGTGGGGCAGGTAAGGCTAAACGTTTCGGGTATCCAAGAGCAGATTGTCGAGGTCTTGCTGCTGGATTTCCTCCATACTGTGGTTCTCGATATCCCATTTGGGCATACCGTTGCTGAATTATCCGAGGGTTGAAGTTGCAAATAGCAGTCTCATGATCAAGCGAATTACACAAATGGCAAACACTGATTTCCATTTGTTTTTTCAATTGAGGACACTCATTCACTGTGTGATTTCTTGTGCAAATAGAACACCAGACATTTTCCCTAGTAGGAAAAGTCTTCACAAACTTCTCAGACTCCTTGTTCGCTTTTCCGTGGAAATCTTTCAATGTTTTGATCTTCTCATTAAATTGCGACTCCAACTTTTCCATCTGTTTTTGCTGGTTCTTCCCAAGTTTCTCAAACTCATTGAGCATCATTTATGTAGTAGCGTTGGCATTCAATCAATCGATACTTCTCAAAAATGAAAAAAATTTCAGAATCCAAATCAGAATATATCAGATTTGATCCAAATTTTGATAGAGAGTTGATCTAGAAAATCAGTTACTAAAAATAGGACTGGCGAAGGTTCTCTAGGTGAAGATTGGTTCGGTGAAGATTCAACAGTGCTATTTTGGGAGAAAACTCTCTGATCAACTTATTTGACAATTTCTCGAGTAATAACCTTCATTGACCTCTCAGATGAAATATCTGACACGGATAAAAATATGAAAAATTGGGCGAAGGTTTCTGACACAAGAAAATATAGTTTCTGTAGTTGGGCAAGGGTAAAAATCAAGATTTTCTATGATCTGGACAAAAAGAATCTTCGTCGAACTCAAAAATAGTATTTTATTATAAATAGAATGTTTTGGAAACTCGGCGAAGGTTTTGGCGAAGGATCAAGAGTAATACTAATATTTTTACAAAAAAATGACTTTTTTGAAGAAAAAAAAAATATGGCAATATGACAACTGATCTTATTTTTGGTATTATTCTTCGTCGACCTGATAGTAGATAGATCTAAATCATACCTATGCACAATCAATCGGACGAAGGTTCTTTTTTTGTATTTTTAGGGTTTTGGTGATTTTTTGGTGTTTTTTGACAGTTTTTCTGATGTTTCTATAAATCTGCTTGGAATTAATCTTTGCCCTTCAAACTGAAGGTTCTATGATCAAAACCAAAGGTGTCTGCAACTCGGCAAAGGTTTCCTAAAAGAGAGTAAAAAGTTATCAGCTCTGATAATGATTTTTGTCTCTTTTTGACCAAAATCTTGCAGATTTGATCGATTTTTGTTGTTTTTTATGATATCTCAGATCCAAATGGATCTTAAGATTGGTGATTTGAATAGATTTCTCTATTTTACAATCAAATTAGATTTCAAACAAGAAAATCCACTCAAATCAAGCAAAATCACTCCCAAACTAATCCTGAATACAGATCTAACACTTCATGCCACGACAAGATGCCTAATGCAAGCTAACCATCCAACAAACATGCTGCAAACTAAAAAATTGGCGTAGCTCCCCGGCAACAACGCCAAAATTGTAGTGGATTTCTTTCCTTGCCTAATCTGAATCCAAGATCTAGTCAATCTAGCATCAAAGAGACGAAGTTAGTTGTCACGCGTAGGTTCGTTCCCATGAGAGCGATAGTATAGTTCAAATTTCAATCATGAATGGAGAATTCACATCTAACTCTAACATCCATTAACCCTACGATCCATTAACACTACAATCCACAACAAAGATAGATTACCCTTTCTCTCTCATAAAAAGTATAATAACACACAATCCCAATAACATTCAGATCCAACAATTAGCAAATCCAAAGAAAGCATGAGAGATGGAGGAAAAGTGATAGAGAGCAAGGACATTCATCAATCCATTCCTGAAGAGAACCAATCTGCTTTATTGAAATGAGGAAATGAACATGTGTAGGAACTTGAGTTGGTCCCTTTATATAATAGAGAGGAGGACCCTGGCCTCTGAATCCTATTGGTCCATTTTTGCCTCTCTAATTATTCAAATTTAAAAAAGAGCGAAAACCATCCAATTTGGAGGGAAATCCAACTTTATTCACTAACTTGACATTTAGGCCCTGCGACATTAAAAGTCCCACAAAAAGGCCTAAAGTCTTTTTATTGACTTGTAACTAATTATTTTTACACAACAAATTCTCTTGCATGTGTCCATTGAAACTTTTACATGCCTTGCATGTCACATTTGACAACTCGGACATTATTCATGTGGAGTACCTCGAGTTTCTACAAGCCCAAATTTGGCCATTTCATGATCTAAACGCATGTTACATATGACAAACTAATCTTTATGCATGTATCCTAGCTCGAGTTTCTACTAGGCCAATTTCGGCATTTTCAAGTTGTAACACTACATGCATGATGTAAATCTTCATCAACCCCAAAAGTCAAGACTCTATGGCTTTTTTATTTTCAACACTCCTCCTAAAAAGTTATCTATATTGACTTGAACATTGATCTTGGAATCATTCCAAGGTTGGGTCCTTTGCTTGATGAAGCAACTTTTTGTGTGGATTCTTTGTTTTGCATATGAAGTGAAGATCATTCAAAGAATCCATCATAGTAGCACCCTTACCATATCCAAGATAAGATCTCTTTGGTAGAAATCTCTTGCCAATACCGTTGAAGAGTATTCCACCAATTTGCCACTATTTTGATATGCCTCCTCCATGCTTGATGAAGATCTTTAATTTGAAAAATCCATTTGCATGAAGATGGCTGCACCATAAGTTGAGAAATCCTAGGCTTCCATGATCATGATCATAAAGACCAAAGCATGGTCAATAAAATTGATCATCAAGATTAAGCATGCTAGCTTGACTAATCCACATACTATGAACTTTATCCATAATGGATCTAACCTTGAAATCAAACTCTATTTTGATCTTTTTGAGGCTTAATACTTTCTCAAAGATGTAATTGTCCTGAATGGATGCTTCACTTAATCTCATGAGAAGTTTACAAAGTGCCTCAAAACAAGTAAAAGCATGAATTTTCAAACTATGAGCATCAAACTCATTCTTGCTCTTACTAAAACCAAGAGCAAACTTTTGATGATACAATATCTTGCTTTCAAAATGTTTTGGAATTAACATAATTAAATCATCAATAACAAGAAATATTTCCAAACAATAGGTATCATTCAAAACTAGAATAGCCTTAGATGCAAAAATCTCAATAAAGCAAGATAGTTTATCAAAAAATGGAAGAGAAACATAAGTGAAAATGTTGGAGTGGAAACTGCCTAAAACTTGTCTCTCTTTACCATGAAAAAAGAACCACAAGGACTCAACCTTGTATTTTGAATATCCCCTTGAATATAAATGTTGAGGATACTCCGCCTCAGACCTTGATCTCATCACAATTTGACTATCTTCAAGAGAAATGATTTGCGATACAATTTGAGATGCCTTGACCTCGGCCACTTTCAGGGTTGAATGTTGATCTTCAACAAATATAATCTCTCTATTCTCAATCACCTTTGAGACAAAGAGCATAAAAGCTTTGTAGGCCTCCTTGGTGGATAAGCCTCCAACCATGATCCATAAACTTGGATCACCTTCCTTTGTTGTTTTCAAGAAAACATATGCAAAGCAAAAATCTTCATGTACACTAAGGTAATCAACCTTAGGTTATAGTTGAACAAGACTCTAGTTGAAGCCTCACCAAATTATCGTGAAGGCTTCATCGCTCTTCTCAAGATCCTTCGACGATTCTACAACATTGGATTTTTCTGCTTTGTGCTTTCCTTTTGAGTTGTACATGCATTCATATGCTGAATGCCCTTTCTTATTGTAGTGCATGCAAGGCATTGTTGGGTTGAACCAGCAGCTTTCTGCTGTGTGTCTCGATTTGTGACAATGATCATAGGTAGATGTTTGTTTGTTGTAGCTCCCTGTTGTCAAAGACTTTGTTTGAGTCTTGTCAAACTTGCGCTTACTTTTGTTTTTATTCTTTTCTCTGTAAAGAGGGCCTTCTCCTAATCACTATTTGCTTCTCATTCATCTCTCATCAGTCTTTCATCTGCAACAAGACTAACAACTCTTTCGAATGTCATCTCAAGTAAGCTCAAGATGAGTATTCTCAGCAGCTGATAGGATGTAGGTAGAGATTTCATGAAGTACATCAGTTGCTGCGGTGTCGAGACCTGGTGCTCTTGTCTAGATGTAGAAAGTTGAGCAAAGATCGTTATGATCTTCTCAACATGCTGATCCAACTCGTTCAACATGCCATCACAAGCTTCGTAGCTAATTGTGTAGGTGCATGACTGATGCAGTTGTCCTCACTTCGTACTTCTTGTTCAGTACATATAGGATACAATATACTCCTAGTCTTGGATACATAGTACTCCAGTGAAACAAGATGTTAGTTATGCCACGTTATATTGGACGTGACCCAGAAGTAACTAATATCCTTGTGAGGCCCAGAACACGCTAAATGGAGTTTAGACAAGGTACGAGACAGTGGATGCATGTGTAGAGTTATCAATAGCAATTCTGTGAATAGTTGGTCCATGCTTAGGACTCTATTCTAGATGAATCTATGTATAGGGAACTTAGCGCTATGCATGGCTATGTGCCCAGGATGATTTTGGCTCTATATATGGAGGCCAAACTCGCCCTACTCCTCATTGTGGTCATTCATTCATTACCAAGATCTCACTCTATATTCATGTTTCTTGTTCCTTGGCTTGGGGGTGAAGCTTCTAGAGTTTGATTAGATGCTTCTACTTGGTTGGGTGGTTTCTCCATAGTGTGTTATCCATTGTGTTTGTGTTTTGTAAGCAGGATCTAAGGAGCTTCTCTTATAGTGATATCAGAGCAAAGTTTACAAGCTTGGAGAAGTGGTGCTTTTCATTGGAGCTTGGTGGAGATCAATTAGTATCAACAGTGAGTACAATGGCTTGAAGTAAAAACTCTAGCTTGTTGAGCGTAATAACGCTGGCTATAGATAACTCTGATTGGAAAAGAGAAATTCCAAAAATTAACACTTACATAGCTTGTTTCAGCTAATATAGAGATTTACAAGAGAGGAAATATCTTACAAGCCTTTAAGACTATTTATGCCAGTCTTTGCATATGTACAAAAGTTGGTAACCGTCAACTGCCTTTGGGATATTTGTTTGTCCAACTGTTTTAGGGATACTCATCCATTGGCGAAGTCGATTAGCAAAAATGTGAAAAAGACAAAAGTGCCTTAAAATGATTTCTAAGGTATTCTGGCCACTTGGCCAGCCTTGTCGCATTTTTCGCTATGGAGCGAAAAAGGTGAAGGTGCCTTAAAAATGATTTTTAAGGTATTCTGGCCACTTGGACAGTGTGTCGCATTTTTCACTATGGAGCCAAAAAGATGAAAAAGATGAAGGTGCCTTAAAAATGATATCCAAGGTATTTTGGCCACTTGGCCAGTGTGTCGCATTTTTTGCTAAGGAGCGAAAAAGGCGAAAAAGACGAAGGTGCCTTAAAATGATTTCTAAGACAGAGAAAATCTCAAAGGGAAAAAATGTGAAGGCCAAAAAAAACAAAAATGTTGTCGGCCTTTGGTTTTTTAGGATGCTCCTTACTTGAACGATTTGTTTAAGGGTGAGCATAAGAAATCTAACACTCCCCCTTAATGTGGATCCTGAAAAATGTTGATCTTCAGATTTAACATATCGTTAAATCTGAAATGTTGCTCCTTTGATAGAGCCTTTGTGAAGTAATCTGCTGCCATGTAATTTGTTCTGCAGAAAATCAATTCTACTTCCTTATTGTGCACTTTTTCACTAAGGTAGTGATACCTGATTTCTATATGTTTGCTTCGAGAGTGAAATCTCGGATTTAGAGATAACGCTATTGTGCTTTGATTGTCACAATAGATTGTTGTAGGAAGTAGTTGTGCAAGATTGAGGTCTGCAAGCAGTTGCCTAAGCCAGATCGCCTCTTTGATTGCATTTGTGCCAGCTATGTATGCGGATTCTGTTGATGATAATGCAACTGAGGTCTGCTTCTAGCTGTTCCATGAGATTGGGCCTTGGTTGTATAAAAATACAAATCTAGAGGCTGATTTTCTGGTGTCGACATCTCCTGCCCAATCCGCATCTGTGTAGGCTTCAAGGATATTGGCAGTTTGGCTGCCTCCATAGCAGATGCCAAGAGTTGTCATTGCTTGAATGTACTTCATGACCTTTGTTAGCGCTTTCCAATGAGCTATCCTTGGATTTGACAAGAACTGGCTGAGTGTACTGATCGAATATGCAAGGTTTGGTCGCGTGCAGATCATTGCGTACATCAGTGAGCCGATGATGGATTGAAACGGGTAGCGCTTCATCTTCTCCTTTTTTGCCTAAGTTTGAGGAGATTGTTCCTTTGATAGTTTTAGTCCAGGATCGAGTGAAAAGTGACTGGGTTTGTAGTTGGCCATTCCATACTTTTCCAACACGTTGTTGAGATATCGTTGTTGACTGATAAAGATCAGTCTGCTGGGTCAATCTCATTGATGTTAGTCATCTTGTATTCTTGGGCCAACATGCACTTTGTATCCTTCATCAGATTCAGATTATTACTGAATAAGAGTGTATCATCTACGTAGAGAGTGATGATGATGAAGTATTCTGATATAGATTTGAAGTAAACATTCGAGTCTGCTGAGTCTGGAATGAAACCATTCTCTATCAGAAATGCATTGATAGATCGGAATTGACTGGTTGCTCAATCCGTGAGTCAGAATGATCAACAGCTTTCCCTTTGTGGTTGAGAAACTGGTCTTCCACAAAAATGACATCTGTACTAGTGAATGCCTTCTCGGTATCCAAATTGTAGAGCTTGTATGCCTTGTGATTTTGATTTTAGCCGAAGAAGATCATTTTCCTGCTCTTGTCATCTAGCTTTCTTCTTAGATCCTCAGAGATCTGAGTGAAAGCGATGCATCCAAACACTTAAATATGTTTGAGTGATGGTTTTGATCCTGCCCACATCTCATAAGGTGTCTTGCCATTCAGGGCTTTGGTGATGGATTGATTCTGTAAGTAGGCAGTTGTAGTAACAGCTTCTGTCCAGAACTTCTTTGGAAGAGAGGCATGGGCCAACATGCTCTTGGCACTTTCGATGAGTGTCTGGTTCTTCTGCTTAGCTACACCATTGGACTGAGGTGAGTAGTTGGTTGTATATTGTTGAAGTATCTCATTGACCTTGCAGAACTCCTTGAATTTTGTGGAGATGTACTCTCCTCCTCCATCTGTGCGTAGAGTCTTGATCTTTCTCTGGGTCTGGTTTTCTGCAGACGCCTTGAATTGCCTGAAGAACTTGAATGCTTCGGATTTGTTCTTCATATTGTAGGTTGCAGTACTTCGAGAGAAGTCGTTGATGAAGGTTAGGAAATAGAGTGCTCCCCCTGTGGAAGCAGTCTGCATCGGGCCACAAATGTCGCTAGGTACAAGGTCAAGCAAGCCCTTGGATGTATGAACTGAGTCTAAACTGAAGGGATTTCTAACATACTTGCTGATAATACAGCCTCCGCATGGAGAAGTTGGCTTGCTGACTGAAGGCAAGTCTTGTACTAGATTCTAAGCTGACATTTGCTGAATACTGTTGTAATTAAGATGGACTAGTCTGAAATGCCACAACATATCAGTTGATTCAGAAGTGGTTGTGTGAAGAGCTTGATTGTTAGAGGAATATAAGTGGTTGAGTTTGTAAAGATAGCCGCTTCTTCTTCCGTAGGCTAGAACCTTCTGGAATTTGTCAAGGATTGTGCAGCCTTCTATATCAAATTCGACCCTCCGACTTGAATCGGTGATTTTGCTTACTGAGAGCAGATTCTTGGTTAGATTTGGAACATGGAGAACGTTGGACAACAATGATGCTGATCTTCTGATTTCCTCTTGTAGGAGTAGCGAGATTACTCTTGATAGAGTGAGGTGCTTCTGGGTAGAAATTGCCATTACCCAATTTTTGTGGGCTTCAAGTAGACTCAATAATAGAGTCATGAGTGCATCGAACTCTTTTATGACTGAGCCAATTGCAGTCATCTGCTCCATAAGATTTTTGAAAGTGTTGAGGTGACTCGAAACACTATCTGCTTCAGACATTCTGAGGTTGAAGAATTTCTTCCTCAAATGGAGCTTGGATGTAATGTCTCTAATGTCGTAGAGAGTTGCTAGGATGTCTCATGCATCCTTAGCTGTCTGAGCAGCACATATGTGGCTGATTTGAGTGTCTTTGATGTTGAGGGTGATCATGGCAAATGCTTTGCCATCTCTCAATCTCCACTTGGTGATGACGGTTGCATCACTTTCTGGTTTGAGTTCTGTGCCATCAACGATGTCCCACAATTCTTTGGCTCGAAGTATAACCTTCATCTTTAATTTCCAGAGATGGTAGTTATCTCCATCGAGTTTGTCAATGAGAGATGAACTAGATGACGGATCCATTTTGGTTGGACTAGATCGTTGGTAGAAACAAAGATTGTCTGAATATTGTTGGCTGTGCGTTTGCTAGAAAGATGTCTTGATAGAAACAAGACTGATAATCCACAGTAAAAATATAGATTATTGAAATGTCTGCTCTGATACCATGTCGTAAAACAGTGTCATGAGCACAGCGGAGGCTCGGTCGCTCAGAGCGTAGGCGTGTAGGAACAGAAACGCAACAGTTAGCAGCAGAAATATTCAAGTAGAAGAATTCATACAGTTTGTGCAAATGAACGACGCAGTAGTGAGACAAAAATTGCACTATGATAAATATCAACAGTGAGTACAATGGCTTGAAGTAATAACTTCAGATTGTTGAGTGTGATAACGCTGGTTACAGATAACTCTGATTGGAGAAGAGAAATTCCAAAAATCTACACTTACATAGCTTGTTTCAACTAATATAGAGATTTACAAGAGAGGAAATATCTTACAAGCCTTTAAGACTATTTATGTCAGGTCTTTGCATATGTACAAAAATTGGTAACTGTCAACCGCCTTTGGGATATTTGTTTGTCCAGCTGTTTTAGGGTTATTCATCCATTGGCAAAGTCGGTCAGCAAAAATGCGAAAGTGCCTTAAAATGATTTCTAAGGTATTCTGGCCACTTGGCCAGTGTCTCGCATTTTTTGCTATGGAGTGAAAAAGGCGAAAAAGACGAAGGTGCCTTAAAAATGATTTCTAAGGTATTCTGGCCACTCGGCCAGTGTGTCGCATTTTTCGCTATGGAGCAAAAACGCGAAAAGACGAAGGTGCCTTAAAAATGATTTTCAAGGTATTCTGGCCACTTGGCCAGTGTGTCGCATTTTTCTCTAAGGAGCGAAAAAGGCGAAGGTGCCTTAGAATGATTTCTAACGCATAGAAAATCTCAAAGGAGAAAAATGTGAAGACCAAAAAAAAAAATATGTTGTCGGCCTTCGGTTTTTCAGGATGCTCATTACTTGAACGATTTGTTTAAGGCTGAGCATAAGAAATCTAACATCACACTAGTGACATTAGTATGAAAACATCATGGGTGAATATATAATGAATAAAATGGATCCCCTTTCATCATCTCCACCATTCAATCATGTAAGAGATGAGCTTACACAAGTTAAAGATTGCACAATGTTGATAAAAACTAACCGTTACAAACCAAGTTTTAGCTAGAGTTTTTAAGTCACTTTGAACGAAACAAATTTCAAATTAGAGCTATTGTCAAACTTGATATGAACTAGCCCTTCAACTGTAAAAGTAAAACATTTCATTCTCCCCCATTTGTATTTGCCACATATGTTAGTAGAAGTCTGCTTTCTACTGCTAGGGCTAGTGTCATCCATATTATTATGTTGTCACATATGCGAGAGAATTTTCTTACTACTTTCATTGAAGTTGTTTACAAGGTTCATTAAGAGCAAGCTCATAAATACATCTCATCTACACTACCAACCCATATTCAAGGCCCAATCAACACCACTACAAGAAAAAGTCTAGTCCAATATCTTGGCTATGGTGGGAGACATCAACAATCTTTTAGTCATCTAGGCATTGTAATTTAATTTGATGCAGTATGCCTTAAGATAGTTTTTTGCATTTGAAAAAGCACAAAAACTCTACATCACTTGAAAGTCATTATTGGCAAGAAAATAATTTTAAATCCTCACTTCCATGCACCTATAGGACTAAAGGCGGATACCTAATTCTTAATCTACAAAGACTTATCAATGTGAATTGGAATCAAAATTTGTGTTTGACAAGACATTTTCAATGACAAACAAGATTAAACTATAGAATTTAAGGACATCCAATGATCTCTTAACTAACGTTCCATACTAACTAGGGGACAACATGGCTCATGTTTGATTAATGCATTGCATAATAAACAAGATTTAAACTGACAACCAAATACTTGAAAGACACCAACACTACCACCAAGCACTCTAATGTACCAAATGTTTGACAAATCTACAAGAATTTGTCTTGAAACTCAAATCTTGGGTCTGATAAAGAGAACTTAAAAGGAATGAGGGACAATGAGTGATAATGTTGTGAAAAGGCTACCTCACATATCTACTCATACATAACTTGATTAACATCTATAACTAAGACCACTTTTGGAATTAGAGATCGTGAAACAATGCTTTCATCTTTAGAGTCAATTTGAAATCACCTACACATTATAGTGAAAAACTATTTTGGCATTCCATCAATCCCAAAAACATAATAATTATGGCACCCATACCACCATAGTTCACCCCAATCTAAAAAGAGCCTTTTCCTAATATTGTACTAAATAGGACTCTCAAACAATTTGCAATCAGCAGTGCTTGGTTTGAATCCTTGTTCGATGAGGAATGTGTTGATCCTCTGAAACCAAGCTCTGGCAGACTGTTTCAAGCCGTAAAGTGCTTTGTGGAGTTTACAGACATGATTCTTCATACCTTCCAGAACGTATCCTTTGGGCCGGATCATGTAGATGTATTCTTGTATAACTCCATTCAGATAGGTTGTTTGCACATCAAGTTGATGTATTTTGAGGTCGGCAGCTGTAGCATAAGACAAGAGTGCTCGGATCGACGAATGTTTGACTACTGGACTAAAAGTCTCACTGTAGTTGACGTTGGAGATTTGAGTGAATCCTCATGCTACCAATCTTGTCTTCCTTCGATCAATTGCTCCGTTGGCATTGTATCTGATCTTAAAGATCCATTTGCAATCAATAATATTGCAGCCAATAGGAGCTTCGACTAGTGACCACATCTAGTTCTTGATCAGAGAGGAATACAATCTGTCCATAGCTTCTCTCTAGAGATCGGAGTCTGGTTGGTTGAGTGCCTCTTTGATTGTCGTCGGTTCCTATATCAAGAGACATGCAGACTCGGGAGTATACCTTGTGGGTGCACTCGACTTGATCTTCTGGGAGGATTCGACTGATGAACCACTCACGGGACTTGTTGCTGGGTAGCAGCAATGTCTTCGTCTGATTCGCTGTCAAAAAGTGGGTCGACAATAGACACACCTAAGCCAGAAGCTCGGATAGTCGTGTCAATGGCAGGTGATGAAGGTTCTCCTAGAGCAATATCCTTGCCCTTGATGTCGACGAACTGATCCTCGATAAAGACTGTATCTCGGCTACACAAGATTTGCTAGGTATCAGGATCATACAACTTGTATGTATTATCAGATGAAGTATATCCAATTAGGATGGTCTTGAGACCATGGAAGTCCAATTTCTTCCTCGTGTATTTTGGGATCTGCGCATAGGCAATGCATCCAAACACTCTTAGGTTCTTCACAGAAGGCTTAGAGCCTATCCACACCTCGTGGGGTGTCTTGCCTGAGAGGGCCTTGGTCGAACATCTGTTCTGGACGTAAGCTGCAGTGGAGATAGCTTCGGCCCAAAATCTCTTGGGCAGAGATGCATGCGCTAGCATACATTTGGCTTATTCAACCAGAGTACGGTTCTTCCTCTCGGCTAAGCCATTAGATTGAGGATTGTAAGGAGTGATGAATTGTTGCTCAATGCCTTGGCTTTGGCAGTACTCCTTAAACTCAATAGAAATATATTCTCCATCATTATCTGACCTTAGAGCCTTGAACATCTGTCCAGTCTCCTTTTCTGCACGCTCCTTGAAGATTCTGAAGCAATTGAAGGCTTCTGATTTCTTCTTTATAAAGTACACCATAGTCCTTCTGGAAAATTCATCAATAAAAGTTATAAAATACTTTGCATCCTTCAGCAAAGGAGTTCTCATCAAATGTCTGAATGTACAATGTCTAACAATCCTCTAGCAATATGCTGATGGCTTGATTTAAATGGTTTTCTAGTCTGTTTACCAACTAGACAGTCTTGACAGACATGTAACTCGACTTTATCACAAGGATAGTCGAGATCAAGAACAATAGATTGTCTAGACATTTGTTGTACAGCAGCATGATTCAATTGACCAAGTCTATAATGCCAAAGTAAACTTTTCTTCTGCTTAGTCTGCTCTTGTTGGTGTATAAAGCATGATAATCAGCTAAGGAACTTGAGGCTTCGTTCCTCCGCGTGTCTTCTTGCAACAACATAGTAATGACTCTCGAAAGAGTCAGTTCTGGATGTGTCGTGATGATCATCACCCAGCTGTCATATGAGCTTGGCAAGCCTGTAAGCAGTTGCATCACTGCGTCTTGATTGTCTATGACAAATCCGACAACGGCCATTTGCCTTAGCAGGTTCTTGAATTGATTGATGTGATTCTACAGGGAATCACCATTCGCCATCTTGAGGGAGTAAAATTTCTTCCTAAGATGTAGCTTGGAGGCTATATCTCTCACTTAGTATAGTGTGCTCAAGATGTCCCAGACTTCTTTCAATGTCTGGGCCTAGGATACATGGCCGATCTGGGTATCTGTAATGTTGAGGACGATCAACGCAAAAATCTTTCCATCCTTCAGCTTCCATCTGGCGATTGTTGTGTCGTCTGCTTCGGGTTTTCCTTCTGCACCTGTAACAACGTCATACAATTCTTTAGCCATTAGTATAGTTTTCATCTTAAATTTTCACAGATGGTAATTGGCTCCATTAAGCTTGTCCATGATGGGACTGACTTTCCCTTGGAAATCCATGTGGAAGCTTAGTCTAAGTGATAGGAAAACTATCAATGACTTAAGTATGAAAATATGGCACTGAGTTACAGAACGAGAAGACAATTACTCTATCGGCTAGTAGAGTCTTGTACTATGGAAGCTTATCAGGCTACGAAAATAGCTCTGATACCATGTTGGAGAAAGAGGGTGTGTGAGTGTGAGGAACGAAAATAGCTCGAAAAAAAAACGAACACAAAAAAGAAACGAAATCGAAACTTGAACGAGAGACGAGCTCGAACAGAAAGTGTTTGTGCGCAGCAGAATGAGCTATATCACTCTTTCTCTAAGCATGACTATGCCTATAAAAAACGAACAGAATGTTAGTGATAGAAATCATGGTCAATCTGATTATGTAGCCAAACATTAACAAGACACCAAAAGAATAATTTATCATGAACAGCTAGACAAATTATTAGTCATAAATGATTCGCGAAGAGCTAGACTGAGTTCGACTGATAATCAGTCGCGAATGATTCACAAAAGGCACGACTAAATATTAGTCTTCAACAACTAGACTAATAATTATTCGCTAAGAATAGATTACCAAATTGAGAAACAAGAGAGTTAGACAACATGAAGAAAAGCATCGCACTATCGACACAAATCTGAACGCAGAACAACAGAGCTGTTAGCAGATTAAGTATAGCAAAATATACATGTCAATAATGTTGTGGAGCACAAGACAATAGCGGATTGAACTGCGTGCTCTACAAAGCTAATTCAATCTGTAAAAGAGATGAACCTATTACTGACAATACAAAAGAATCAATGTGCAAGGCATCTACTTCGTCTATCTCTGATAAGCTTCTGATACAGTTATTTTACACACACTTTGGATACGCGGATGGTATCCAACATATATACATAATTTTATAGGTGTGCAGATGAAGAAAGTACAAAGTGGATGTGCTTTCTATAGGAGATCATGGGTGGTTGCTGTCATTGTCAAATCTGTTAGCACAGTTGTACGGGATGAGCATGAAAAGGCCGCGATGTCAGCCTTTGTTGAAATGAACATTGGTGAAGATGCGAAAAATGTGTCACTCGGACGAAATGTCTTAGGATTTGATTTATAGGGTGCCTTCGCTTTTCCTAGGGCACCTTCGGCATTTTGTAAGGTAGTGTCTCTTTTTCGCCTGACACAAAACACGTGTAAAAACACAATGTCGCATTTTTTGTCTTTTTTTCGCCTGTGAGAATATACTTGTATTTATGCAGACAGACACGTTTTATTCATCTGTCTTATTTTACATGTAAATATGCGGACTGTGCGACAACATGAGTAAAAAAATGCAGCATGAGAGTGGAGGAGATAAATTTAACACAGCAATATGGAGAATACAACTATTTTGAAGTGTATGAGTTCTTGACTGATGGATCTTGGTGTCTGACAGATGCTACTTCTGTAAGATATGCTGAAGTGACACAACCAATTCTGATTGTCCCAATCTTTACTCCACCATCACAATCACTTGGATCAACCAATACTATGAATAGAAACTTAGGAAACAAGGATAGGGGAAGAATTAGAAGAGCCTTGTTTACAATGACTTGACCTTGGGAATTCCAAGTAAGCATTCTTCCAAATAAATCTACCAATAGCTCTATCATAAACATAAGAACAGTTTAGATTTTTGGGATGGATTTAAGATGAATCTCTCATGACCCCCTCCTAGAATCCCTTCGAGTCTTACTAGCATTCCATAGGGGTTTGGATTCTGATAAAGAGTGGGTTCTGATATAGAGTCTCTTCAAGTTCGGTTAGATCCTATCTAAGATCATAGGCCTCCAAATTCACCACATCACAACACCTTCTTCTACACCATGGATCAGTGACTTGTCAACCTATTAGATGGCCACACCTCTTAGATATTTTTCTGTATTACATATTCAAGAATGGATGTCGATAGTATTTGTTACATTTGACATGCTACATGAGAACATTCACATAGGTGATTTAGTCATTGAAATAGTTAGGGAAGTACGTTGGTTCAAAATTTGTATCTACTTTCGCATAGATCCCATTCAGATACTACTATCTGTCGAAGATCAGTGGGTTTGTGAGCAAAAACTAGGAGCGAGTGGTGATAGGATCGAAACTGCCACAATTAGTAGCAGATCTTTAAAAATGAATGAATCAAAAATGCGCAATGGAACAACAACTGAGTGGAGACAAAATGTACTCTGATTAATATCCAGAAGGAGTACAATCGCATGAAGTGAGAACTTCAGGTGGCTACAGAATGAGAACTCTGATCGTTATGTGTGATAACACATGCAATAGAACTATCTGAGTGAACTTTGATATCAGAAGATCAGAAGAAATTTTCTGATGAAGATTCTAGGATTAGATATATTGAAAACATCTATAACTAACTCGCATTAAATGCTATCTTTTATATTAATTACAACCACCTTGTAGTTGTAAATACATGTACAAAAATAGGCGGATTGTCAACGCAAAGTCATTGGGTCAGTTCTGACTGATAGTATTGAAAATTAAATAGGGTTGAATTTTATACAAAGGATTGAAAAGTTTACTTTGGGTCGAAAAATATACTGAGGGTCGAATTTTCTGGGGTCAAAAAAATTAGACCCAATCTGATCGATCAGATTTAAGGTAGAACATGCTCGGATAATTTAGTGAAGGGTAAAACAAAATCCAAACCAGTCCGACCCGACCCAAGGTCCAAAAATCTCTGTTTGTTAGGTTTGACATTGGGTTGAAAAAATCCGATATTGGATTTTTTGATCTTTTGAAAAACTCGAGCCTTCTGGTTTTTGAGTTTTGTAAAGTTTTCAGGATGCTCATTAACAAATGGTCACTTGCAAAACATGTGATGACAATGTACAAGTTCAAACATTGAAGCTAAAATTATGAACTTTGAAAGTGACTTCACCTACAGTTTTAGCATACTATGAATTTTTAATGTGAACTCACCCATATCATAAGTTTAAGTGTATGAAATTTTTTTTTGAAGAAAAATATCCTCATAAAGTTAGCCATAAAAAAATGATCTATTTCCCTAGCCATCCTTTACACTTTTGAAAATGAATGTTTTTGGTAATCTTTATACGAGTTCACAACATGCATTCAATTATGGTGCTGTCCACTTCAAAAGTGGATACTTGTTAGTTGTCAATAAAGTCAACATAATTCCAAAATAAACTTGACATTTTCTTCTCAAAAAGTGATTTCATGGATATTTAGAAAGATGTTAACATATTGAGAACTAGTCTCTTTAGTGCAACGTACAGCCCATCATCCATGAAACCACCATCTCCCCCAAAAACATCAACATCCTTCAAAATTTATATGAAATCCTGCTTTGAGAAAAGAATGGAGGTTCAGTTTGGGACTACGTACTAAGCCTGCTACATATGAAATCTTGTTTTGAGAATAGAATGGAGGTTCAGTTTGGGAACTATGTAGTAGGCCTGCTATCCGAAAACTAGTAAGGATCCACTTTTGAAATGGAATTCCAGCATGAGTTATCACATAAATACAAAGAATAGTTGAGAGGCATTCATCAGCCGTACTTTAATAAAGGATTACAATTATGAATAGTTTGTAACTTTTTATTGAGTACCTATGTGTAAGCTACATCACATGGGCTGGTACCTTTGAGGACCACTGGCAAAAAGTAATTTCACTTTACTGCTTTGGGAATAGTAGTCCTGTATAGATGTGAATGGTTAACCGTTAAACAGTCAACCGTGGGATAAAAACTAAAAAAGCACATTGAATGGCTTTAGTCTTTAGGCAAGATTTTTGGGAGAAAGAGGAGACGCGTGAATTTGAAGGGCAGATCTTCATTTTTTACTGATTTTCTTGTTTTATTCTTAGCTTTCAAAAAAGATTTTACTTACATATTTACATTTCAAACCTATTAAGAATATTTTTAGATTTGCCTTATTTGATTCAAATGACTTCTTCCTTACATGTTTTACCTATGAAATATAAAATGCAAGAAGAGTTTACCGATTATTATTGATTCAACTCATTATTATATTGGTTCTATATGAAATTTGATTTTCTACTGCTAGGTTTTAAGGAAGGATAATGTTTGCTGGTGACTTTCAATTGACACTTTGTTTATATATTTTTGTGTTTCTTTGAAAGTAAAATAATCTTTGACATGGATTGATGGCATCATAGCTTATGCACCTAAGTCATTGACTTATGAGCCTTCTAAGTTACGAAGTTTTGAGTCTTGACTCTTACATGCTAAAATTTACTCTTAAAAATCTGATTCAGCTGAAGATGAACGGATCAAATCCTTCATGCAAGTATTTTACCTTCAGCTACATAGGACAGCCCACCTCACTTGCTCACTCATGGTGGCATGCCATCTATGATTTAGATTCTAACCTGGGCTCTTAAAAAATTGATAAAGAGCACGCACATTGTTGAAATTAACAATTCACGTGCTAGTTTCAAGGGTTGCAGATTTTCGCTTGTAAAAAATTCACAAAAGATGTCAGTTTCTAACTTGTACAATATGCACTAACTTTAGTTCTAGATTTTAAAATTAACAGGTTATATACTAGCAATTTCTTGATTTCATTAAAGTGTTATATTTTTTTATAAGGATTTGATGAAGATTTTTGATAAGCACTGGATCTAAGGTTAAACTTTAAAGTGAGATGAGCTCATGGAATAAAATTTAAATAATGGACTACAAATAATAGGACATGGGTAGTTATGATCAAGCGAGATGCTAAAGTGTGCTGCATTGCAGTGTGCTTTTAGAGTTTTAGTCCCTTACTGGGTACAGCACTCAACCTCGTCTCTGCTGATGGCTTAAGAGTACTTGTAAGAACATAATTCTTTGCGAATTGCTTTTCATTCATGAGCAATGGCCCACCTCAAGACAAACATTTTAGCATGCCGGTCCTGGACATTGCATCATGCATGCTGCAGCAACTTTTTTTTTCTTCTCTCGAATGCAGCAACTTTTCGTATGTAGTATGCGTTCGTCTGTCCAATCCTGAGGCCAGTTTTGCTGTTGCATGGTTCTGGCAGGTGGGCACCACCCAAAATTCACCGGGGGGACCTTATTTGCTGAATCAGTATCCGGGATTCAGCCTTGAGCTTAAGCAAGAATCCGTCACTGATCTTTTTGGGAACAAGTGAAGTGTGAGAGTGAGCTCAAGATCCACGGATTGATGATAATTTGATAGTCCAGCAGACTGTGTCCTTGGTGTCTATCCTCGGATCCTCTTTGTTGATCTTATTGCAAGTATTGTCAGGGATTTCATTCCCGAGTACTCACTTCCATACCTTATTCAGATTTTTCTTGAATGAATATACGTAGTGCACGTAATCACCACATTCCACTGTTTTCGCTGTGTCTGTTTCATGCACTCAGATACATGCGCACACACACATTCATTTATATGTCTTAGTGTCAATGCCTTAGCTCTTCTGAAACCTTATTGTCACGTTCAGGTCGTGTGTTCTCGTCATTGAGAAGGCTAAGCTTTCTACTAAATGCATCTGCTGCCATGAAGTTAACTTCCTCGGGTTCTTCATGCTACAATTCTGAATTTTGAAAGCTTCTGAGGGAGTAGAGCTGGATCCGATGTTCATTCCTTGACAAAAACTTTAGAAAAGCTTCTTAATCATGTAAATCTCCGCCTCTCAGGTTATACGCTACTGTTAGAAAACCCAAAAAAAGAGAAAAGCGCTGAGATCTACGTTGCCCAGTATGTAGGATCTCTCAGAAAACCCAAAAAATTGAAACATCTCAAAGGAGAAGGAAGCTTGCTCCTCTCCTGAGAAAAAAGGAACTAAAAAAAGATAAAGAAAACAGGCTTACAAGAAAGCATGGCCGAAGAACAGGTAATTCCTCCTGCACAAGGGGCGATTCCTGCTGAAATCTCCTCTGCTTTTGCAATGGCACCGGAGAGGTTCCCAAGCGTGGGGAGGAGGTCTGGACACTATAACAAGTGCTGTCCAGTGGAACAATGCATAGCAGAGAAAGGTCTTTTCAACGATCTTCCAATGGACTTCGCTCCTTGTGCCTCTTTGAGCAAGAAGGTATCCTATCCCACACAAGGAATCGGTTCGAAGCTTCAATCTGTATTTAGCTCCACAAATGTGCATCGTGGTGTTCCATGGATAGCCTTTAAAGGCCGAGCTGACTGTGGATCTTAACCCATATGCCTTGCATGCTGAAACAAAGGAAAGATGGCATTTTATTTTCGCATAAGGAAATATTACTGACGTTTGTCATTTCTTACAGTTTTGCTGATTTAGCTTGTTTATTTGCCCAACAAAGAGATAAGCTCATCTTATTTCTTTAGCATGCTCTCCGTCAATCTCTTCACTCAGGAGTGTCTATGGTTTATATTTTCAAGGTTGGAGCTGAATTCATTGGGACTTTCATGCTCATCTTCGCGGGCACTGCAACTGCAATTGTCAACGAAAAAACAGATGGGAGCATCACTTCAATTGGTCTGGCAGCAACTTCTGGTCTGGCTGTGATGATCGTCATTTTATCCACCGGGCATATCTCTGGAGCCCATCTCAATCCTTCCCTTACACTATCTTTTGCTGCACTTCGACATTTCCCATGGGTGCAGGTTTCCTTCTCGGACAACCTGGCTATATTGCATAAAATTGCAGACTGCTACCCTCTTTGCATCTATCTAACGTTGCATGATCCCCTCCATTTCTAAATCAGCAATGACATTCACTGCTTTTAATTCTTAACAGGTTCCATTTTACATAGGAGCTCAAGTGGCTGCATCAATCTGTGCTTCCTTCGCTCTGAAAGGAATTTTTAATCCAGATTTGCACGGGGGTGTAACAATTCCCGCTGGGAGCTATTGGCAGTCATTTGTGCTAGAGTTTGTCATCTCCTTCAATCTGATGTTTGTCGTCACGGCTGTTGCTACTGACACACGTGCTGTAAGAAAACAGTTTTATCTAAGTTCAGGTTCTTATGTAAAAATCACATTATTTTTAATCTTCTTTTCAGCTTTGCTTCCTTACTAGTCTTGCCAACTTTGTACATACTCCTTACTAAATAAACAATTCCTGAAGTAAGCTTCTGTTTCAGAGTACTCAAGCCCTTAGGCATGTGAGTTTCCTTTCATCTTAATGCTCGGTGTTTCATAATGTGACAAACTATCTAGGAAACTAATGCCACTTTTCGCTTACACTCAAAGTTGATGCCTTTACTAACAAACAAAATTAAGAAGGGACTGGAGAGCAATTACATGGTTCTGTTAACAAACAAAACTTGGTAGTGATTCTAAGGCGGACGAGAACGAGTGACATTGTTATTCCCAACTTATTCTGTTTATCTGAAGAGTTAATAGACAAAGAGTTAAAGATACTGATCTTCATGTCTTAACTGAAGAGCACCACTTCTATCTCATTGCAGGTTGGAGAACTAGCTGGAATAGCTGTGGGTGCAACAGTTACTTTGAACATACTTGTTGCAGGGTAAGTGACAATGCTGTCAGATATTTGGCACATTTTGCCGTTCTAAATCAATGCCAGAGCAAGAGGTGTCAGCTAATGGCGTTGGCCATTGGAGATATTCAACCCATTCAATCAGTTGTAGCTTGAAAGTGCTCCTATGAATAGTTGTATTGTAGTTCTGTCAAAAAAGCTGAGAAAAGAAGTTTTTATTGATGTTTACAATTGTAAAGCACCAAAAAGGGACAGATAGAGCTATCTGACATAAGTTTTTAAGGCTTAACATTGAAATGCACGATGTTATGAAGCTCATTGCTGATGCAATTAGTTTCTATCTTCTCTCAGGGCAATATCTGGGGGGTCAATGAATCCAGTCCGCACTCTTGGACCTGCCATTGCTGCTAACAATTATAAAGGCATCTGGCTGTATATTGTTGGTTGTCCACTGGGTGCATTAGCAGGTGCCGCAGCTTACACCTTGGTTCGTCTGAATGGTGAAGAACCTATCCAAGCTGTGCGAAGTCTTCGGCGATGAATCAAACTGGGAGAAAATAAATGAGCTGCTAACACTATTGAGCACTCAATAAAACATTCAAGAGGTATAGTTTTCTCTTGAATGACAATAAGCTTGAAAGAATCTTCTCTTTTGAGCCAATAAGCAATAAAACTAAGAAGTATTTTTCTATGTAAGTCATGTATACAGGGGGTTGCAATAAAGGAAGGGGAAAAGCAGCTGCCTAGGCATACCACAATTGCTGCACCTCACATCTAAACTTTCAAATTTCCTCAGTATACTAAGCATGTGCTTGACATGAAGGCTAGCATATAGGTGGGTAAATAAGAGTGTTTGCACTACAAGTGTGGATTTGATTGTACAAACACAGCTTCTTATCATATATAATACTTAGTTATATTAGGTGAACCATCTAATTTACCGCAGGTATGAAATCAAATTATTGTGAATCTTCAAGTCGTCTACTGCTGATCCTTTGATATTCATTGTTTTTTTATAGCAAAAATTTGATCTGCATGGAAGCTTGGCACTTTCTTCTTTTCTTTACATCAGTGAAATTGTTTCTAATTGAAACTTTCAGCAATACACAAAAAACATCATTCCCAAAATTTTCAGGTTAATCTCTAAAGGAGGAAGTAAACCAATGCAAAAAGCTAAACAAAGTCCTAAAGAGTCTTAAAAATGTTTCAAAGGTTTGGTATTCCATGTCTTTATAATTGATCTGCGTGGAAGCTTGGAACTTCTTTTATTTGCAATAGAAAACTTGCCTTTGTTGAGATTTTCGCCAATCCTAAAACAAAAATCATCATTTTGAAAATATATTTCTAGGTAAGCTTTAATCAATGAGGAGGGAAACAAACATGAGACGATAGGAGATTAGAGATGTTTAGGTCGGGTAGTGCACACATGAGTATCTTTGGGAGAAGGGTGCAAAGGTAGTTATAGAAGTTGAAAGGGTTTGCTTTTTTGCTTTTGGTGATTAACTTTGTTGTGCTATGTCCATTCTCATCCTTTTATCTCTGAGTGGCATGACTTTCTACTTTGTACTTAGCTTTCTTATATTTTTCGATGAGGTTTAAATGATGCTTTCATTTGTTATTGAATTTTTTGGATTTGGCTTCTTGTGGTGAAATTGGCTTGCATAATCTCTATGATTAGAAGTTAAGGGATTACGGATTAGAAAAGTATACTAGATTGTAATAATAGCAATGGGTGATAATGATCATGTATGTGTAAGACAATAATTGCAATGAAAAGATCTAAGATTTTTCACTAATTGATGATGATGAGGACAATAACATTGCGAAGGCATGGATTGGGAAGATCATACTTGGTTGTGGAAAGAGGAGTGGAGGATCATATTGAAAATGACTTTTATGTTAGAGGAGGGCAAGGGAGAAAACGACAATTGGAAAAGAAGGTGGTCAATAACTAGTATGGATAAACAAAGGTCTTTTGGAAAATTATACCACTAATGTGGATAAGAATAGTTTTGATAACGGGGAGGACATTGGATCTTGAATGTCTATGGCTAATTGCAGAGATATTTCCAAGAAGAATGGAGGGTCTTTTAGGAGGATATTTGTGGATGTAATAAAGAGTGGCCGAACCAGTCGATCGATGAGAGATGAAGATGTGGAGAATGCTTTTTGTTGAATGTTGACGAATGAATTTTAGAGAGGGGCAAGATTGTGGTATTTAAAGAAAATGATACGCTATTCATAGAACACATGGAGAACATTATCAAGTATATACATTGTAGCAAAACTTGTGGAAGAGTATTGGTTGTTGATGTTGTATATTATGATCGTTCGTGAGATGTATTGGGAAAGATTTAATGTGGTACATATAAAGAGCACAATGCTCAAATGAAACTTCAATTTGTTTTTCTTAAGAAATATCGAAAATTTATCATGGATTCTAATAAAGGTACTGTTGAAAATCTAGCAAATTCACACGTGTGGGGAATCACACAAAAAGTGTGAATGATCTTTACCATGCTTTGTGATGGCACACAGATCTCTTGTAGAGCAATCCTGCAATCTACTAACAGATCTAAGGCTGGAGCACAATCTAGAATGCTACAGATCAAAGCTACATTAATTCCTCACAAATAGGGAATGTGCACAAGCAAGATCATATATGAAGAAGACACAAAATCCGAATTAGAGAGAGAATACAATTACAAGCAACATAGAATGAGATTCTAATTTGACATTGTGACCTTACAAAAGTTTGATTCATCATTAAAAATGAATGAGAATCACATATACATATATAGAAGAGCCAAAATTCGTGGTAGTGCTAGCATTCAATGCATTCTCTACACCTATTCAAATGCAAACCACTATTATTTTAACACCTAACTGCTTGCATGCATAGATTGCACCTAACCTGCAGCTACTTTTTTCAAGTGTCAATTTCTCAACTAGACGTGTACAAAACTACATGCATGTGTTCACTAGAGTATTTGCATGTCTTGCATGTCACAATGTAAACTTAGGACACAATGCATTTATGATGGCTCGAGTTTCTACAAGGTCATATTTGACCAATTCCATGTGAAATTCTACATGCATTTCGATCTAGATGTTGTGAACATTGGTGCATGTCATACTAGACCAACTAGATTTTATGCACGTCATTGGAACTTGATCTACCTAACCCAAACTTGTCCTATTCTACAAGGATATGTGCTCAATTCACATACCTTGGATATGTACAAAATATTTACATAAACATTAACAAACATAAGATAGATATGTTTTACAATTTTTAACACTCCTTAAAATATATCTATTTGATGTTGATGAAGATCTTTTGTATGTGTGGATTCTTTGTTTTACATTTGAAGTGAAGATCCAAAGAATTCATCATAGCAATTGACCAATTCCATGTGAAATTTTACATGCATGTCAATCTAGATGTTGTGAACATTGGTGCATGTCATACTAGATCAACTAGACTTTATGCATGTCATTGGAACTTGATCTACCTAACCCAAACTCGCCCTATTCTACAAAGATATGTGCTCAATTCACATACCTTGGATATGTACAAAATATTTACATGGTTAGGACCGCCAAACATCAACAAACATAAGATCGATATGTTTTACAATTTTTAACAGACACTATATTTAAGTTTGAGGGAAGATTGTGCTAAGAAGTTCTCTTATATATATATATATATATATATATATATATATATATATATATAGATTATATAGATGTCTAGTAGTTTTTTTAGGACATTTTTTTGTTGGGAGTTTTCTTGTAGTTTAGTGGCCTAGATTGATGAATTAGAGCATCCAATTTTAATTTTTAAAAATTGTAGGTTGGACAAGTTGATGTCTTAGATGAAAAGGGGCAACCTATGATATTATTCATGCATATATTTGCTACAATATCCTTAAATACTAGTTGAGCACGCCAAAGAAAGATTGGAAACATGGGATTTGGGAGAGAATATTGGAACTAATTCTCAAAACTTCTACAAAGTCCAGAGTTGTTCAAACCTAATTTATGAAAAAGATGAGAACCATTAAATACTTGAAACAAATTTCTACACTTCTTTGAAATATACTTACTCAAAGCTAAGTAAGTATGGAGGTGAGTGTCTATATACAACATGAAGGCATTATTCTAGATGGTATTATCATACAAAAATCTTGAATGCTTGGTTGTAGCATCTAGAAAGTATTTGGGCAAAGAACATGTGTATATATTTGAAAAAGTTTATCTAAAATAAAATATTGATAATATTCTTCTATGGACATTGAAACCTTCATTGAGAAATACAAAAAATATACAACTCTTAAAAATTGCTGTAGAGCAAAAAGGGTTGACATTTGTATATGTATAAGGGTTGACATTTGTGTGAAAAATGGTCAAAATCTACCTTGGTTGTTTTGTGTTTTTTAGTTTGAGAGCAAAAGATCACATGTGTGGAGCATGTTCCCATGTAGAAAAAGTCAAAAATATTTTAGGATATTTACTTTAGGGGTATCGCAAAGTTTTATGTCAAGCATCTTTGTGTAGAATTGTGATAGGGCCAAAAATTGGCGTAGATGGCAAATTGGTCAAATCCACATGTAATGCCACTATTGAGCCAAAAGTCATTTGTGTTCCAAACTTGAGCTATGTAGGCTAGTAAATAGGATTGTGACACTTGTATTAATGTACTTCAATGAGTGATGAAGTCAAAGTGTTGGCTTTGGTCAAGGGGTCCAATAGGAATTGAGAAATCTTGAAGAAGCCTCCAATAAAATTGTAGGATGGATACATCACTCATGCAATAGCATTAGAGAGGCTAGGATGAGGTATCCAATAGCATGCAATGCGGATTCTCCATGAGTTTCATATGTACTCCATTTTAAGTTGAGTTTTTGAGTCAAACTTGAGTATTGTGATATTTGTTTCTTCTCTCTCTACCCGAAGAAGAATCAATTCAAGCAAGCTAACATCTCTCATGAGAAAGAAGACTTTATTACAAGTGATGGAGAATGCTCACTTATGGCATCAAGCTTCTCCTCTTTCACCTTCAAGAAGGATGACTCTTGGTATATCTATAGTGGAGCATCTTCACATATGTGTAGCTCCAAGGATTCCTTTTCAACTATTATGCCTTTTGAAGGAATCAAGAAGACCATATATATTGCAAGTGATCAAGAGTGCAAAATTGAAGGAGTAGGGACTATTCCCTTGAAGCTTGCATCATCAAAAGTTCTATCTCTTCAAGAAGTTCTTTTTGTTCCCAAGATTACAAAGAATCTTGTAAGTGTTGGCAAATTACTTGACGGTGGACTTGATGTCAATTTCCATATGGACAATTGTGTGATCAAGAAGGATGGTGAGATCCTTGCATATGGATCTAGATATGGAGGAATCTACAAACTAAACCCAAGAGAGAGTGCAAAATCTCTTGAGGTTGCTTATGTATCCAAGTCTTCAAAGGAGGATGATCACACAAGATGCACATTTCTTCTTTCTTCAAGATTTATGGTGCATGATTATTTCCTATTATTCAAAGCATATGTTGAGATGGAATTCTCATTGAAGATCAAAGTTTTGAGGAGTGATGGAGCTCTTGGAGAAAATACACCATATGAAATATTATTCAAGAAGCCTAAGGTTGATCACCTTAGTGTCTTTGGAGGTTCTTGCTTTTCACATATTCTCTTGGAAACAAGGAGGATGGATGATCCAAACTCATGGATCATGGTTGGATCCTTATCCACCAAGGAGGCCTATAAAGCCATTATACTCTCTATTTCAAAAGTGATTGAGAGTTAAGATGTCATTCTTTATGAAGATCTACATTCAACCTTGGAAGGGTCCGAGTTCAAGGCATCCCAAGATGCATCTCAAATCATATCTATTGAAGATTATCAAGATGTGAAGGGGTCGAGGTTTGAGGAGCAGCCTCCTCAACATATGATCTCAAGGGGATCTTCAAGATGCAAGACCAAGTTCTTGTGGTTCTTTCTTCATGGCAAATTTCAAGTGGCATCAACTCCAATTTCCTCACTCATGCTTCTCTTCCATTATTTGATGCACTATCTTGCTTTGTTGAGATTTTTACATCTCAAAATTCAAAAGAGGCAATACTAGTTTTGAATGATGCCTATTATATGGACATATTTCTTGTCATGAAAGGCTTAGATATGTTTCCAAAGCTCTTTGAAAGCAAGATATTGTGTTATCAAAAGTATGCTCTTGGATTTTATAAGATCAAGATTGAGTTTGATACTCATAGTTTTAAAAATCATGTTTTAACATATTTTGAGACAATTTGTAAACTTCTCTTGAGATTAAGTGAAGCATTCAAAGAGGACACTTACATCCTTGAGCAAGTGCTTAGTCTCAAAAAGATCAAGGTTGCATTTGATTTCAAGATTTGATCTATCATGGATAAAGCTGATAGTATGTGGACTAGTCAAGCTAGTATGCTTAATCTTGAAGATATACACTTTTGCTCATCTTGTGATCTTGATCTCTATGATCTATGTGACATTTATGAGGCATGGAAGCCTCAGATTTCCGTCTCTATGGTGCAGCCATCTTCATGCAAGTTCAACTTTCAAATCAAAGACAATCATCAAGCATGGAGGAGGCACATTGAAATAGGTAAAGTACTCTTCAAAGATATTCGCAAGAGATTTCTACCAAAGAGGTCTTATCATGGATTTGGTGAGGTGCTGCTATGATGGATACTTTTGCTGATTTTTTACTTCATATACATACAAAAGGATCCACTCAAAAAGTTTCACAAACTCCTTGATATTACCAAGCTAGTTTTTGAAGAGTGTGAAAAATGGTCAAAATCTACCTTGGTTGTTTTGTGTTTTTTATTTTGAGAGCAAAAGATCACATGTGTGGAGCATGTTCCCACATGTAGAAAAAGTCAAAAATATTTTAGGATGTTTACTTTAGGGGTATCACAAAGTTTTATGTCAAGCATCTTTGTGTAGAATTGTGTTAGGACTTAGAATTTGCTTCGAACAGGAACACAGATCATGCTACACAATAACACAGGCAGAAAAACACTTTCCACACCAAGATCACGTAGCACCTGTATTTCTCAAAGTGAAATTACACTGTACATATAGTTCTTTACTCAGGCAACCCATGCACGACCCAGGTTGCCGTTGATGGGACGTGTCCCGTCGACTCGCCTCACGGTGAGGCCAACTGATCTTTATCGACTGATAGGACCCACAGTACAGTAACACAATGATTCTACTTTAATTCTAACTCTCTCCCTTAAAGTAGAGTCTACTTTTTGTACAATCATATACATAGCTTAAAAGTCAACAGACTTTAAGTACAAAGAGTTTTGATCTAAACTTATCAAACTTTTCTTTAACAAGTGGCTTAGTGAAAATATCAGCTAGTTGTTCTTCCATACTACAATGAGCAACATGAATTTCACAACTCAGCAGCCTCTCACGTATAAAGTGATACTGAATCTCAATGTGTTTGGTTCTTGCATGGAACACTGGATTCTTTGCTAGGTGAATGCCACTCTGACTGTCGCTATGTATAGTCGTGAGATTTTTCTGTTTCATGCCAACTTTGTCCAAGGTCTGTCTCAACTATATGGCTTTCTGTGCTGCACTACACATTGTATACTCTGCTTATGTGGTGGATAGAGCAATTGTACTTTGCTTCTTACTAGACCAGGAAAAGCAACTGCCACAAAGATGGAATACATCATACCTTGTGGTGGATCTACAATCGTCATAGTCACCTCCCCAATCTGCATCCACATAGCCACATAACTCAGGTAAACCCTCATGCTTCCTGTAAATCGCCATAATCTGAAGTGCCTTTGACATAATGCAAAATGCGCTTAGCTGCCTTCCAATGTGTTTCCGTAGGTGCTACCATAAACTGACTTATAATACCAACAACATAGCATACATTTGGTCTAGTTGTGGTAAGGTAAATCAAGCTCCCTACTAACTGCCTATACAACGTAGCATCAAATGGCTGTGACTCATCGAGCTTAGAAAGCTTCTTACCTGGTTCAATAGGAGTGTTCATTGGCTTGCAATCCTGCAACCTGAACCTGTGTAGCAACTCTCTGACATACTTCGCATGTGTTAAACCCACTTCGTGTCCTTTTTGCCACACCTCTACTCCAAGGCAATAATGCATTAGGCTGAGATCTGTCATCTTGACCTGTTCCATGAGGTCTTTCTTAATCATGTCTATCATCTCTTGATTATTTTCCGTAATAATCAAGTCATCAACATAAAGAGCAATCAAAGAAACCATACCATCAAAGCATAAGACATAAAGATTTGGATTCAAGTGTGTTCTCACCATCCCCTTAGAACGAAAGTAGGCATCAATCCTGCTATACCACGCACGTGGTGCCTGTTTAAGACCATAAAGTGCTTTCTTCAAATGACATACTTTATTCTCATGTCCTTTCACTACAAAGCCTTCAAGTTGATCCATGAACACCTCTTCTTCTAACTCCCCATTTAGAAAAGCAGATTTCACATCCATCTGATGCAAAGGCCAACCAAAATGTGATGCTAAAGCAACAAGTAGATGTAGAGTATTCCACTTACATACTGGCGCAAAGGTCTCCTCATAGTCGATCCCTTTACTTTGTGCATACCCTTTGATCACCAATCTTGCTTTGTGCTTTGCTATACTTCCATCTGCATGGTACTTAGTCCTGTATACCCATTTACAACCAATGGGTTTCTTGGCAAGTAGTGGTTCCACTAAGTCCCATGTGTTATGCTTAGCAATTGGCTCCATCTCCTCTCCCATGGCCTTGACCCAAATGTCATCATCCTTCGATTCAACATAAGTCGAAGATTCTTTGCTTTGAATAATACTAGATAAGAGAGCATAATTTGCTTCATACCTTTCAGGTTGTGTCTTCTTTCTTTTTGATCTTCGTAGCTCTCCCTGGCTAGATGATCCTGAAAAGTCATCCATGTCGCGGCTCTCCAACGATCTCTCAAACCACTTAGGGAGCTTCTTGTCAGGTGATCGGCTTCTTGGCAAAAAATGTATCTCACGGTACATCTTTCTCCTTGCGTTTGTCACCTGCAACTTCAATCCTTCATACACCAAAAGATTTATCTCTACCTCTCCAACCTGTCTCTTGAGGTTGAGTATCTTGAAATGTATCCTCATGTCTATTACTAGGAAAGTTAATAAATGGACATCATCAGGAGATATCCTCGCTATACCGTCTTTTCCACTGGATGTGTCTGTCTTCTCAGCATTCTCATCTTCATACATGTTGGATTCATCAAAGATGATATCATGGCTGACATGTATTTTGTTCTCCACTGGATCAAAACATTTATAGTCGTACCGCATGCTTCTGACCAAAAATATTTTGGTAGTTTCATCTCAACTAGCATGCATCTGGCACTTTCCACAATCGTACAATTCTTGCGCTCAGCTACACCATTGAGAGCAGGAGTATGAGCTTGCGTAAATTGTCTTTTGATCCCACATTGATCACAAAGATCATTTAAGTCGTTAGACTTGTACTCACCTCCACCATCTGATCTTAGAACTTTGATCTTCCTACTTGTCTGATTTTCGACCAATGCTTTGAAGCTCTTGAAATTGTCAAATGCATCCGATTTCTTCTTCAAGAAGTAAATCCACGTCTTACATGACATATCATCAATAAAGGTCATGAAATAGAAGGTTTTACCTAAGGACATAGTCCTCATAGACCCGCATAAATTTGTGTGGATCAAATCCAGGATGTTCTTTGCCCTTGCAACAC
The DNA here is from genome assembly GCA_029204225.1 of Diphasiastrum complanatum. Taxonomy (NCBI): domain Eukaryota; kingdom Viridiplantae; phylum Streptophyta; class Lycopodiopsida; order Lycopodiales; family Lycopodiaceae; genus Diphasiastrum; species Diphasiastrum complanatum. The sequence goes on along the minus strand of CM055107.1, from coordinate 5,588,775 downwards.
CACCTTTATTGAACTTCTATCGATGCTGCTTCCTATACACACATGATTCGCACATCAACTTCAAGTGGTTTTCTATCGTAGGTAATCCTTTCACCATTTCCAATTTCCTCATTAAATTGAGGCTTTCTAAGTTCAAGTGAACAAGCCTCTTATGCCACAGTTCAGTTTGCGATGGAATGGACGAGACAAGTCCATGTTGCCCCTTGATTGTAGCATTCAACCTGTACAATCTGGTGTTGGGCTCTCTTATACCATCCGCAATGACTTTGAACTTTTGGTTCACATCCTTCACAAAGCAACGATCATGGGCAAATTCTACTTTCAACTTTTGATCAGTAATGACACCAACAGAAAGTAGATTTCTCTTCAAACCTGGTACATAAAGTACTTCCCTGATCATCCTGCTTTTGCCATCAGGTAGTTGGATTGAAATGATGCCTACTCCCTTGATCTTGCACATATCACCATTTGCTTGTAAAACAGACGTTCCATTATCCAACACTTTACTGAACCAATCCTTGTTACCCGTCATGTGTCTTGTGGCTCCCGAGTCAATATACCACGCTTGATCATCTTGATAAGATGACAATGCTGATATGAAGATGCTAGAGTCTTCAATCTCACCCTCATCGACAAGGTTACCTGCTTGCTTTGGTTTTCCCTTGTCTAATTTCGCCCTGAATTTCCGACATTCACTCTTCCAATGGCCCTTTTTACCACAATGGAAGAACTTGCCCTTCTTCTTGCTCTTGCCGGGATATCCCTCATCCTCCTAAGTCTTGGTGAATTGTTGCTTAGATTTCTTCTTGCCCTTGCTCTTGCCTTGTTTTTGGTGTGTCGCAAGTGTCTGATTATCAGTGTTTTGACGTCTAGCTTTCAACATTTCTCATCGTTGCTCTTCCTGCATCAAAATTCCTATGAGTTCATCAAAGGTTGGCAATCTTTCTCTTGATGCTATTCCGCTCACAAACATCTGATAGGGTTCTGCAATGTCACACAATGCATTGTGCACCACATCACGTATGCGCTCACCAATAGAGTGCAATTCATCCCTCATTGTCTTGATTCTGGTCATGTACTTCTGAATGTGCTCTCCTTGTTCCATGCGGGCACTATTCAGTTTTGATTTCAGAAATATGATTCTTGATGGATTTGACGTCTCGAACTTCTCCTTTAGCACATCCCATGTCTGTTTGGGTGCAACAGCATCACAAATGTGGGTAATGATGTGATCCTTCACTGACAAGTTAATGAAGGTCAAGGCTTTCCTCACCTTCTTATCGAACACTTTGATATCCGCTTCATTTGGTGGTCTTCTCTCATCACCTGTGACGACATCCCACACGTCCTTCTCCATCAGTATGTTTTTTATTTTGAATTTCCACATTGCATAGTTGGAAATCTCGTCTAATTTGCTACTTTCACTCAAAATGGACTCTCCCATGTTTGCCATCGCAAAACTGCTTAAAACTTCAACCATAGGCTAAAAGCTGTATGTCGAGGCCAACTGTGATGTCAGAAGTAAAAAATAATGACCTGCACTTTTTCCCTTACCAGGCCACCCGCTGTTTTTCTGCCAAATTGAAAGCCAAATCGGCGTCGCCTTTCGAAATGCACTCTGTCACCAACTCCCAACTTCGTGCCCAATGGAATGGTGAAATCACTTTTGGCACACTCCAAACACTTTCTCCGCTACAATCACTCTGTTTTGAGGTACCGTACTTGTAGATACAGTCCGGGTGCCCTTCATTTGGAGGTTATAGCCTTTCGTTTGTGTCAAAACAGATAAAGGACCCAAAAATAGGGACTTTTCTAGTTTTTGAACTGTTTCTTCAAAGTGAAGGAACTCATAAACTTGGGACCCAATCTTTATTTCAAAGTGAAAATTTTTATTGAATTTGAATGGCCAATTTCTCTTCAATGGCCTTCTGGTCCCTTCCAAGCCAATCTAATGGCTTCTTCCCATCCAATGACCTTAGTTCAATCTCCAACTCGCGATCTGATCTGTTGATCCTCGTAGGAACTTATCCTACAGTCACCAGCTTGTCTGCGTGCCGAACTCGTCTCCTGGAGACACCAACTCCTTCAAGCCACTATGATTTCAGCTCGGTTGAATGCGCGCGAGCCACGCTCTCCTCCCTGTCTGCGGCCGCGCCTACCCTGGCTAATTTCAGCCTGATCAAACTATATTTTGGATCAATTTAAGCACAATTTGAGGCCTAGAGTAGGGTTGCCCTACTGATTCCAAGTCTACAGAGTGTTCAAACATGGAATTCCGTGGAGACACGATGATTTTTGCTCAACTTGAAAAAGTGGTTTTTTCTCACTTTTTACCGCAAATTTGCTAGGTTATCTATTTACAGACAAATCTCTGACACAAGGCTCATAATCTCTCCATGGCTGATTGATAGTATGATTAGCTTCCTTCTTGTCTTTACGACATCCAAAACGGAGCATAAACAACGAAGAAATCACCAGTTATGTGTAGAAAACTGCAACCCCAAACCGGTTTCAATTTTCAACTGGCTTCAAAATTGTCAATTTTCCACCAAATTTTTTTCTGTCTGATGCTATGCACAGGCTAATAAGCCCTCTGTTGAGCTTGGCAAGCCTTTGTAAACTAGAAACCGTGCACCAGTGCTTTCCTTTCCATGTACAAATCGTCGTAAACCCCGAACTCTCAAAAGACTGCTCTTCTCCTGAAGCTCTCTTCAACGGTGACATTGTACTGTGTACACTCCCTGTACGACTCTAATACCAACTTAGAATTTGCTTCGAACAGGAACACAGATCATGTTACACAGTAACACAGATGGAAAACACTCTCCACACCAAGCTCACGTAGCAACTGTATTTCTCAAAATGAGATTACATTGTACATATAGTTCTTTGCTCAGGCAACCCATGCATGACCCAGGTTGTCGTTGATGGGACACATGTCCCGTCGACTCGCCTTGTGGCGAGGCCAACTGATCCTTATCGACTGATAGGACCCACAGTATAGTAACACAGTGATTCTACTTTAATTCTAACTATAGGGCCAAAAATTGGCATAGATGACAAATTGGTCAAATCCACATGTAATGCCACTATTGAGCCAAAAGTCATTTGTGATGCAAACTCGAGCTATGTAGGCTAGTAAATAGGATTGTGACACTTGTATTAATGTAGTTTGATGAGTGACGAAGTCAAAGTATTGGCTTTGGTCAAGGCGTCCAATAGGAATTGAGAAATCTTGAAGAAGGGTCCAAGATGGATGCAGCACTCATCCAATAGCATTAGAGAGGCTAGGATTAGGGGTGCAATAGCATGCAAGGAGGATTCTCCACGAGTTTCATATGTACTCCATTTTGGAATCATAATCAAGTTGAGTTTTTTAGTCAAACTTGAGTATTGTGAGATTTGCTTGTTCTCTCTCTACCCGATTTTGAATTAGCTCTATTCTCTCTGTACCCGAGGAGAGGAGCTTAATTTTACTTAGTTTTTTCAAGAATCACTTTCTCTCAAGTGCATGTACTTTGGTTATCAACATATGCATCAATCCTTGCCTCTATGCCTTAGTTTTTTTATCTAGATCTTGGAATTCAATCTAGCATCCATCAACAAGTGCATAAACTTGCTTAGGAGATCAATCACGCACTTTAGGACATTCCCACATGTGTGAAATTCCACAATTTGGATAGGTATCTTACACCAGTTTTGGGTTTGCAAATATTAGTTGTCGAAAAAAAGCTCTACTTGGACCCACAATCCTCTATAAGCATTGAGGACATGTTTTGAAATACTTAGTATTTTGGATTGCAATTTAAAAAATGAAATAAAAGAGACAAGCTCAAGGTGTGCAATCAAAACATTAGAACAATCAAAATTCAATCAAAGGGTTTTTGGTCCATAAAAATGTGGAACAGGCATTTTATCAAGTCTGAACAATAGTAGTCATAGTGAGTTATTTTTAGCTTAAAAAAATCATCTAGGAATTGTAGTTACATGGTACTACTTATTTTGCAAAATAAAAAATGCACGACTTTTGTTTTTAAAAAATGTACATAATGTGTAATTGAAAGCCCATAAACAACCCTATATGCTTATGGGGCCCAACCCCAATCCCAATTGATATGTGCTAAAAGGAGCAATCCTAAGAGACCTATAGTGTAGAAAGGACTCTTAAACTTTGTCAAGGGAGGTCTAGAATAGTCAAAATGCTGGTTATTATATATAACATTCTAAATATATATTGGTATAGTGTTGTTGATTGAGAGATCAGACCTATTGATGGTGGGCCAAATAATACGTAATAAAATCATTCTACAAAGAAGCCAAAAAAGAGATCTTTATCACTAAATGAAATATTATCTCCAAGAAAGAGGCTTGTGGGTGAGAGACTTCATATGGTGGGGGTTCAAATCTTATGATTTTTTGGAGGAGAGGCATAAGAAATTGTTGTAGTGAAAGAATAGGTGAGGGATCTTCTCTTTATTATAGAGGTAGAAGGGAACAAGTTGGTCACTATTGTAGTATTGTTTTGATATGAGCACGAGGCATTCAAATATGAGAAACTAAAGGTAAAGACCTTGAGTTTTTTTAGAGTCTTTCTCTTGATATTTTTGCAAATTTTAGTCCATGTGTTAGTTGATATATTGATCATAGTCCTCGGGTTAATAAAAGCCTTTCAAAATAGTCTATATATTGATGTTTGAAGTAAAAATAACCAAGTGCAATAATTTACTTGAATTTTTTTGGGGGGAAATGGTCTATGTGTGCTAAGAGTTTTGAGGCCTTAAAGTTAGCTTTTAAAATAGCTGTTTGTCAAATTATCAACAAGATTTGGTTATTTTTATTGTGTACTATTTTCATGATCTATTAATGTGACAAAAAATCCATCTATTAAGGTTTATTTATGAATCATGAATTTGACAAGCTACCATCTAAGTCATCAGCAACAAGGACAAAGAGAATGAGAATTATCGATGCTAAAACGACCAATAGTATTTTTGGCGAAATCCCTATACCCATCATCATTGGAAAAATTGTACACTTTATTAAGAATGGGAAAGCAACTTGGGCCACTTGCAAAATATTGGTCCAATCTAAATGGGCATTGATTTGCCACTTGTATTGAGAAGGACACTAGGTGTACCTTGACCAAAGTATGTAGCCCTTTTTGTGGGCCCTTACAACCCTAGAAATGACATGGCCATTCTAGGTCTACCTTGACAACACCAAAATGACATATGGGAGAGAACTCTACAAGGGCCTCTTATCCTTCAATTGAAGGCCATGAAATTGATTCACAATGAAAAGGGACCTTCATCATTTCACACCCTACCACTAGTCTTTCCTCCATGAGATATATAGGAAGGGGGAGAGAGCTACTACCACGTGTTGTTATTATTAGGAGAGAATTACCATGAGTCTTGAGAAAAGCACTATGAGAGATATTTTGTATCCATACAAGGAGAGCATGCTTTGGGCACTTTGAGAGGAACTTATTGTTGGAGAACCATGGAGAAGAAGTGATTTGGACATGGACAACTATTCATGATTCAGGGGGCCACAATGCAAAGCAACTTTTTGTGATGGTAAATATATCAGTTGTCTTGCTATGGTTGTGATTGTGCTATGTTGTTCAATTGTTTATCATTGAAGCTTGATGATAGTATGATAGTCATGCATGAGATTGGCTAATCTCCCCTCTTGCAAATATGGGAGGCACAACATATACTCTTGATGGTTGGAATACACCATCAAGCGCTAAGAATTGACCAACTTTTTGCATAATATAGCATATTGCTTCTTGTAGATAATGTGTGTTGAAAAATGTCTCACCTCGGCTGCGGCTGAATTAGAAACAAAAATCAAAGTGATAGAGCATCAAGAAAACACAGATGGATTGCAACACAGACCTCAGGCTTGATCCATCACTCCAACGGAGCAACACTCGCCATTGCCAAGAGGAGGAAGAAGAATGCAAGTATATTGAGCCTGACGATGTCCTATATACAAAACTATTAGTTGATGCCACGGCCCGAGGTGTCGATGCAGTGCCTCATCACTCAAAAGGGCTTCTAGCAGAGACAAGGTTGAGAGCCGAGTCTAAGAGCACGAGAATTACCAATGTTAGGCTAAGTTGTACATTTTGTGAGCCCCATGATAATTCCCAAAACATGGAAAACCATGTGGGAGCTAGTAATTTGGGGGGCCCTCTCAACTTGAGATGTATTTTTAATAAAGAGGCCTCCCAATAATGAGTAAATTAAGGGATGACCTCCTTAATATGTGTAAATCAAGAGGTGGAACCCAAAATGTTATAGAAATGAGTTCACCCACTCGTGAGTATAGGAGGGAGCTCCTCCACGAGTTTCAGAGCATAAGAATTGTAACAAAATGTTGTTGAACTGTTAATTGAAAATCCTTCTATTTGCATTTCCCTCTATGCTCCATCTTCATGCATTCAGTTTGGGTACTTGTGTATGAATGTGATTGTTGTTGTTGATTCTTCCTTCTTTCATGTTTGGTTTTGTGATTAACATCAGGTAGATGTGCAAGGCTTAGTGGCTGGTCATAACCATTCTGATTTGATGCTGCTTTGTGCTTGATTCCCTAAGGAGTTTTTAGTATAAATTTTGAGTGATATTTGTAATAAACACTTTGTAGGATTTTGCAGTTCTTAGTTAGATTCAATTTGGTTGATCTGGCAATTTCAGTAGGATAAGATTCAATTTTATTCACTGTTTCTTTTTTAGTTTAGATTAGTAATAATCTACATTATGTAAGAAACCAATAAAAGATTTGAGACAGATTTTAGAACATAGATATTTGAGTCCTGATAGATCATAGATTTAAGTTGAGCTTCCATTATCAGTCAAGGATTGAGAACAGGGTCGTAGATGTGCCAATCTGATAGGTGGGGCACATCACCATTATATTGCAAGCCATAGGATTAAGAAGAGAAGCAGAGTTTCTGTCGACTGTGTCAGTAGAACCAGTGAACATTGTGGTAGTGAATCAACAAACATTGGCGCTAGTTGCTACTAATAATCTTCTTAAATCTTGCTAGAGAACTCCGCTATAATAGTCGATTTTACAGTTCTTCTTGCTTTTGTTTGCCTGCTTGATTTCTTGCATTCATCTTTTTCACAAGCATGCATTCCATTTTTCTCTAAGATCCGAATTGCATCAGAACACCACCGCCTACGATGTTCAAGCAAAATCGCTATCTCATGTCTCTTCACACCAATCCTCCACTGACACGTCTCTATCATGCACCATTTAAGGAGGAGAAAACATAGTATGAGTCTAGAATAGACAGTCTTAGAACTGTCGTCCTCAAAAACTATTTGCATCTGACACCTTACACCCATTTGCATCCCATGTCCTTTATCTCCATTTGCATCCGATGCCTCTACACCTGTTTGCATCTGACGCCCTCTATCTCCGTCAGCATTCAATAACCTATCTCCGTTTGCATTCAACGACCTCTACTTACATCTGCATCCAATAGCTAGAACTGACGATCTATATCCGAACCGCAACAAACCGCCAACTGCACCACATTCAACCGTAGCAACCACAACTGACCGCAGCTACACCATATCCAAACCGCATTCCAACTGAATCTGCCCTTGCACCACTCTAGACCACATTCCAACTACATCCGCCCTTGCACCACTCTAGATCGCATTCCAACCACATCTTCCCTTGCATTGCATTCAATCATATCGAACCACATTCAACTATAGCAACCACAACAGACTTCCAACTGCATCGCTGTCAATTGTAGCAACCGCAACAGAACGACAACTGCACCGTTGTAAACCACCATAGCAACCGCAACAGACCGCCAGCTACACCGTTGTTAACTGTAACAACCTCCAGCTGCACCATTGTAAACCGTAGCAACCACAACAGACCACCATCCACACCGTTGTCAACCGTAGCAATTGCAACAGACCTCTAGTTGCACCGCATTCAACCTTAGTAACCGCAACCACACCTGCACTGTATCCAAACCACATTCCAACCGAACTTGCACCCCAATACAATCACAGTAGACCACATCTGCACCACAAGGGAGACGCATCACGAGCCTCTAAATTGTCACTGATGACCAGACTTTAAAAAATTACAATCCGATGTTGCATCTAACGGGCTAGTTTATTGTTGCATCCGACAATCTGAATTGACAATTGCATCCGACAAGTTTAGGGCTGATGACTTGCATCCGATGACCTACAATCGACATTACATCTGACGTTCAAATCCGATGACATACATCCGAACTCTACCTTCAATTTCCATCTGAAGTTGCATCCGACGATCACATCTGATTTCCTATTTCAAAAGTCTAATTCTGATTTACATTGAAATTTAGACCTTTACATTTGACAAATTTTTATATACAGACTTTAACATTGCATCCAATTTTTGTATCTAAATTTTTCAAGAACATATCAGTTTTGAATTACATCCGATATCCTAGTTTCAACGACCTAGAATAGCATTCGATCCGACGACAACTGCGTCTGAGGCTGTAACCGACAACTTTTGAATTGTCACTGAGTTTGCATCCGACATTGTCATTGTAGTTGCATCAGATGAGCTTCTGCTAAGATCCGACAGACCCATTTTTAAACTTGATTCTATTCTAAGGTACTGTCAACCCAATATCTCAAAAAAAACAAAAAACACAAAGAGTTGAATCAGACCATTCTCATGGCAAATATACCGGAAGAACTTTTGAATGGGATCACACCGAGTGATAATCCAAATGATGAGAACAAACCTTATCGTCTTAGACCTCAGATGAATCAAGACCCTGGGCCATCCAGATGGAGGCCTCATCAATATTATAGCCCTGACGATCAACCTGTTCAACATGCTCCTCATAGAGAGAGATCTGATAAACGAACACCAAAGTTAGAACTACCAAAGTTCGATGGTAATGTGGACCCTCATAGATTTTTACAAATCTTTGAGAATGCATGTGAAGTATATGGTAAATATACGGATGATGTAAAGTCCAACTATTTTCAATGACCATAGTGGATAAAGCACAAGAGTGGTTTTTTAACCTCGATCGTGATGATAGACAAGATTGGTCAGAAATGAAAGAGTCTTTTATTAAGCGCTTTCAACCTTTCAGACTATGAAAATTGTCAACATTTCCTTGACTAGTTTTAGGCCAAATTTGGTAATTTTGGCACATAGTTTTGGATTTAACCTTTCATACGTGTGGAAGAGGTCTAGATACTTTTATTTTAGTATATATTTCATATTGAAGAAGTGTCAAACTTCAGGTTCTTTGAAATGACACCAAAATCATGTCATTTGGACATATAGGCCAAATTTGACTATTTTAGGCTAGTGGTGCCCTAAAATTGGGTCCTAAGTTCTAGAGAGAGGAGAGAGAGTCATCTCTCTCACCTACATTAGGCTGAATTGCGTGGAGAAATAGGTTGAAGAAACCTATGTACTATTTCATTGACATGAATAGATCATTGGCAGTGTTTCTTCCTCCATTGTGAGCATTGTTGTATGTATTGTCTTCAAGCTCTTGTGTATGATGGTGCTTTTCAAAAGTGGTAGGCTATTGTTGTAGGGCTAGTATGCTACTGTTTTAGGCCACCCTGAGTACCTTTGAATAGTTTTTTGAGTTCTTAGAATGCCTGTTTAAGTTCTTGTGCATCAAAGATAATATTAGGATGCTTTGCCATTTCTATAAGATAGTATTAAAATGCTTGTTCAAGTTCTTGTGCATCAAAGATAGTATTGGGGGTTGCTTTGCCATTTCTAGCTTTTGTAGCTTGTTGTGCAAAGATCTTAGCCAGAACATTTGGGATCTTAGATCCATTCAAGGTCGACTTTTTTCACAAGACTCATTGAGAGCCCATTCGTACGACTTAGTAATATAAAAATAAAAAAGATGAACGAGTATGTGACTACATCGAGCACTTCAAGCGTCTCAAAAGTCAAGTCCAAGAATAGCCAATAGATAAAATGTTGATTATATGGTTTTTAGTTGGCCTTCTAGACATCTCCGTAAAGAGCTTAAACCTAGCGAATGTTAAAATTGGCAAAAGCTAACTTGATCAAATCTTGTAAAAACCATTATGAGTAGTACATATCATCATTAGACATGTATGGAGCATGTTCCCACGTGTGAAATAAATGTATTAATCATTTGGATGAGTCATATAGGTTGTACCTACCATTTCATTTGAGATCTAGTGGCTAAAATGGCCAAAATCTAGTTTTCTAGCTATATGCCACTTGGCATCATTTTACTGGTAGGAAAAGCTATTTCACATGGATAGGAGTGATCTCACACGTGCCAAGGACTTCTCACATGTGTGAAAGCATCAGTAGTAGGTGAGATTCAACTTGTAGTAGATATTTGTGCAAGTCCCTATAAATTAGAAAAACTGCCTAAAATCAAGGGAGGTGGCTATAAGTTAGAAAACTTGGTCCATGTGCCATATTGATAATTATTGGTGGATCCTTTGATGAGTAGGAACTCTCACACGTGCCAAATCAGCTGAGTAAGCATCAGCTCTTGTGTATATATGGTGGCTCATTTGGCCATAATTGACAAGAAAGCTAAATCTTGGTTTTGGTGCATTTCTTGAGTAATCTCTCCATTTGTCTTGTGATTTTATGCTTCTAATGGTTTCTAAGCTTAGTGTACTTCATTATTTGTTAGTAGTCCATACTCTGACAGGTCTTCACACGTGTGAAACCAACAAGTACAAGTTTTGATCATATTTGATTGTTCTTGTTAGATTTGTTGATGTAGATTTGATCTAGTGTTATTTAATCTTGTGTAGATTCGTAGATCAATCTAATCTAACACCCAATCACACTTGTGGATCGGATTTGGATCCATTCTTGGTCCTCTTTGTTGTACTTTGACATGGTATCAGAGCCAAGTACAAGTGCATTTAAGGCATTGATCTAAACTATACCCAAATTGGCAGGTTTTTGGAAACAAGCTAATATTGAGGTAGCGAGGTTGAATGGATAGCTAGAACCATCAAATTTGTACCAAATCTTGCTGTGGGCTGCAAATGTACTTTCCACACGTGTGGGGCCGCAGAAGATCTGTTTTTGACAGTAAAAATCAGTTTGGTGCATTTTGAGCTTCATACACCCAATTTTGAGTCAATTTAGTGCATTTTTCAAGCTTTCACTTGCATTGTTTCTATTCCATTGATTTGTTCTTGGTTTAGATCAATCATATAGATGGATTAAGGCTTGTTTACAGTACATTGAAGTTGATTCTCTGATTTTTTGAGTGTACATTGAAGTTGAGAGAGAAAGAGTGCTATAAACCAAAGATTAAGGAGTGATTTGCAAGGGGAGTGATTGAAATCCATTATACCTTCATTCTAAGTTTGTTCAAGAGTGAAAGGGCCGAGTCTAGAAGCATCTAAATGCTAGAAGACACTCTTGGATCAGTCCTCTAAGTGAAATCTTAGTGAATTTCTAAAGCACAAACACTCATAAAGGCAAAATCTACCTATGTGATAAGAATTGTTGCCAAGTACTAGGAGAAAAATTTGAGATCCAAATCACATTGTTCACCCCAAACACAGTGTGAGTGTGTTTTTTGGCTCATAAAGGTGAGTGAGGCATATGTGTTGTGGTTGATCCAAAATTTCCAAGAGATCCTTCCTTTGTAGAGGGCAAGAACTAGTAACTCAATTCTTGACTTTGGTGGAAGTGGCATTAGCTCTTTGTAAGCACATATCTTAGTGAGAGAGAAGTATCACATTTTTGGAAATTTGAATTTCATTCCAACTCTAAAGAGGTAGAGTTATTGGTACTTGGTGGAGTCCAATAGGGGTGAATGAATTCAATTTTTTGGGCAAAATTTTGACATTATATGTATGAAACTCAAATAAGTTCTATTCAACTTTCTTTGTGAGAGTGTGAGGGTCAAGTTGTGATCTCATTGGGAGTCTAGAACATGGAGGAGTCCATATTTGAGTGTTCGTGCATGGTTGGGATCTTTGTGAATCTCTAGATGTCTAAATTTTAAGCTTGATGAAAATTTATTGACATAGATTGTTATCAAACCATTTCATGTCCATTCCAAATCTCAAGAGTGAAATTTTCTGGGTCAAGAGGGATTCCAAAAGGTGTGATTGGAACTAATCTTTGTGTGTTTGAATCAAGTATACATGTCAAGTTTTTGTGATCTAGTGTAGATCCTTTTTTGTGAAAATTAGTGGTTTAATTTGTTGTCAAATCAAATCAAATTCAATCCAAATCTCAAGAGTGAGATTATTTGGGTCAAGAGTGAATCCAAAAGAGTGACTAAGTTTGATTTTTAAGTATTTGAAACAAAACCCATACTTTGTTCAAGAATCTCAAAAGTTGAGAGAACTAGTCAAGAGAAAAGGAAAATCTAGGTGTCAAATCTTTTCAAATCCATTCCAACTCTCAAGAGGAAGATTCATTGGTATTTGTTGAGTCCAATAGGGGTGTTTGGATCTGATTTTTGTGATTTGATAGAGTGCTTTTGTCTTAGTGATCAAAACAAAGATTAGTTTCCAATTGACTAGGCTGAAAGAGATATGATTCAAAATTTGTGGTCTAGATCTTGTGTAGATCCTTCTAGATTGCTGAATGTGTTCAAATCTAGTTTCTTGAGAGTCACAAATTACATTTTGAAATGTCATATCACTAGGTTTTACTTCCTCATCATGGCATCAATAGGTGGCAACCTATTGGAGGCAAGTAAGGACCCTAAATGCAACCTTTGTGGCAAGAGAGATCATTTTGTCTCAAGATGCTACAAAATGAAGACCAATCCATCCAAAGAGAACCAAAGCAAGGGGGCCGAGGTGAAGGATGGAGCCAAAGTGAAAAGGAAAGAAGAACAAATCCAAGGAAAGGTGTTTCCTTTGTGGAAAGATGCATGAGGCTTGGAGTCTCACAAGGACTTACAAGATTTGTCTTCAAAAGTCCATCATCACACATTTCAAACCTTTAGAAGTTTTTCATTTGGAAGTGCATTGTTTGGTTCAAGATGCAAAGATAAATGTCACTTTCATTAATGTCACATGGATTTATTTCATGTCCTTGGAAAGCATTTTGCTTAGAACTTTAGAAAAGTTCAAATTCATAAACCTGATGTTGTGAGATGCAATTGTGAGAAATATTTTCTCATTTAGAAAAACAATTCTTGAGCAAACAAACCTTTGCAATCCTACCTTCTAGCCTTGTCTTTTGTCTCACAAAGTCCTTAAATGCTTTCATAAAACACTTAAGATAGAACATTCATCTAAGGTGCAGAGTCGATAATGAAAATCTCGTCAACCAGATGCATGAGAAAAGGAATTCTTATATCCATAAAAGAGACTGAAAATTATTTTTTTAACAAACATATCAGTTCAGATGTTTCTTGATATTTTAATTGCATTTCACTCACTTTAAACTCTTTTGAATTCATGCAACTACAAAATCAATGTCACACAAAATCAATTACAAATAAAATACTACATGGACAATCTCAGCATGTCCCAATGATTTCTCAAAATGTTGAGAGGGTATCTCTCCCCTCCGCCCACGTAGCAAGGATATCTGGGGATCTACGGGCTTACAAAACATGACAAGCTTTGACACCACATAGTAATCATACATCTCTAATAGCACACATAAACTTAATGAAAATCAAACTAGCACACATATCACAAAACAGTAATGGTGTTAAGCCCACACATATGATAGATAATAACTATAAGAAGATATTATAGTTATTATCTATAATATCTTGCATGTGACAATTTTTAGCAATTCTAGATCAAAAAGCAGATTTCCTAGCAACTAGGCTATTTACGAAAACTTTTTACTTTTTTTTTTAAAAAAGTCAGTGCATGTCGAGTAGTTCCATGCAGGATCTTTCGAAATGATATCGATTTGTGACAGTACCTATTTTTTTGTAAAATCGATCTGATTAATTGATTTTCATAGTTGGCCCATTTCAAACGGATTTCGAAAATCCCAGTTTTTTGTAAATTTTAGTGTTTGTTCATAAAAAGTGGTTGTTGCTTAAGTGTTCTGATATTGATTTTGCGAAATATTGCTCAAACAAGTGAAAGACCTTGCTGAATGATATCAACCTGTTATGAAGGTTTTGAATGTTTCACTTATTAGTTGATGATTGGATCTCGACTAATTTAAGCAAATTTTGCATGTCAGGAAATCAATATGTCAGACGATAATGCAAATGCAGCTCTCAACGGTCAAATGCCAATGCCTACCTATCTGCAAATTTGTCAATCATTAATCCAAGCACTTAATGTAATAAACAACATGAATACTTTATGTGATCAACAAACGGAAGTGCTGTTAAATCAAGTGAGAGCTTTGTCTGCTCCAAATTTGGGCTTTTAGCCTGAACCATTTTCAAAGGAGAGAAGGAGAGAAAACCTGAAATTGTGGATGACTGGTTATCCAAGTGGACCGGTTATTTTAATTTACATGGAATTCCTGAGGAGAAAAAATTGAAAGTGTTATTATGTTCTTCCATGGTAAAGCTTTGTCGTGGTGGCGTGACTTACAACCTAAACCTACCACATGTGACGAGTTTAAGGAAGTGTTCAGAAAGTCGTTTTTGGTTGTGGACGACTCGGATTTTTACCAAAGATTTGTGAATTACAAAATGGGTACTCGGAGTTTGGACTCGTACCTACAAGATTTTATGGATTTATGAAATAAAGTCCCCTCATTCAATGCAAAACTGGCTCTGCGGCAGTTTATCCTAGGTCTGCCTGCAGATTATCATAATGAGTGTAAGCGTAACGTGCTTCAATCCTTTGATGATGTAGTTCATGTCGCAAAAGCATACGACTCCACGGTTGTGGCATCTAGGAAGCAGTTACAGGGTAATCCATCTGGATCATCCGGACCCAGCCAGAAAAAAGAGAAGAAAAGAGTTCGTGGAAATAGGAATAAAAAATATTTCGACGAACTGGATCAATCTGAATCTGAATTTAGGCAAAAGAAAAAGTTGTCCCGGAAAAAGACTAGAAGGACCAATGTTTGTTTTCATTGCGGTCAGCCTGGGCACGTTATGAAATTTTGTCCGGAATGAAAGAAAGACGCAACTCAAGTGATTGAGATGCCAGGTAAAGAAAATCTTAAGGCACTGTGAATGGACATGAAGTTAGTATTTTCGTGGATAGTGGATCTACTCATAATTTCATTAACTCTGGTCTTGTGCAGAAACTTGGACTCAAAACTGAAGCCAGTAACCATAGATATCGTGTATATCTAGCTTCAGGAGCGGAGTTGGAGACGTGGGATGTGAAAGTTCCGAGACTCCCTGTTTGGATCCAGGACTATAAAGAGTTAATTGATTTCTATGTTTTAGATTTAGCACGTACGGATATTATTCTAGGATATGAGTGGTTATTTAATAAGCATCCTGAAATAGATTTTGAGAAGCATGTTCTCTCTTTTCAGGAGGGTAAAGAAATAGTTACATTGTTTGGAGACAATTTTGTACATCCATCTGGGATGAGTTCATTTGCTAATGTAATGGAAGTTTTTGATTCGCAGTATGAAGCTTATTCTTTATTTGCTAAGCCAATTTTGGATTTATCTGAAATGCATCTAAGTAGTTGTGAATTGTCAAAAATTCTAAACTCGGTAGACTTAGATCAGGAGCAAATTGAGATGAATAAGTTACTGTCTGAATTCAAAGATGTTTTTCCAGAAGAATTACCTCATAGAATACCGTCGTCCAGATCGGTAGACCATAAGATTGAGTTAATTCCAAGTAGTCACCCTATCTCTAGACAACCTTATAGGTTTTCTCATAAAGAAGAGGTAAAGATTACTAAGCAAATTGAAAATTACCTGGAGATGGGTCATATTCAGCCAAGTAAGTCGCCTTGGGGTGCTCCTGTTCTTCTGAAAGCGAAGATGTGTGTGGACTACAAAGGGTTGAATAAAGTAACTATTAAAAATAAATATCCTTTGCCTCGTATGGATGATCTGGTAGATCGATTAGGTGGAGCTAAATACTTCACGAAGATAGATCTTAGAACTGGATATCATCATATTAGGATTCATCCGGATGATGTGCAGAAGACAGGTTTTCAGACGAGATTCGGTCACTATGAATTTCTCGTGCTTCCTTTTGGGTTAACGAATGCACCAGCTACGTTCCAACAGATGATGAACGATTTTTTTTGTCCATATCTCGGGAAGTTTGTGGTTGTATTCTTAGATGATATTCTCATCTACAGTAGAACACTTAAGGAGCATTTGAGTCATCTTAAGACTGTCTTAGATATTCTCAGACGAGAGAAACTCTACGCTAAGGAATCTAAATTGAGCTATTTAAGCATGAGTTGTTGTACCTCGGTCATAAGATCACCCGTAGTGGGTTAGAGATTGACAAGAGTAAGGTCAAGACAGTGCTTGATTGGCCGATACTGAAGATGGTTAGAGAAGTTAAATCTTTTCTCGGTTTTACAGTTTTCTTTCGTAAGTCAATTGAGGATTATGCTAAAGTGGCAGCACCCTTAAATAACTTGACTAAAGGTAGAGTTAATAAAAAGAAAAAGAGAGGTCAACCTAGCGAGCCTATTGAGTAAAATGATGAATTGAACCAATGCCTTGAGAAACTCAAGCAAACGGTTGCTTCAGCTCCTGTTTTATAGATCACGAATCCTGATTTACCTTACGTCGTGTGAACTGACACAAGTGATTCGGCGATAGGGGCAGTTCTTCTACAAGAGGATAGGCTGATAGCGTTTGAAAGCAAGAAACTTGTGAGGCCTCAGTTGCGTTATACAACTCAGGAGAAAGAGTTATTTGCTTTGATACATGCGCTTAAAACGTGGAGGCATTACCTTTATGGTAATCAGTTTATAGTGTATATAGATCACCAACTTCTGAAGTACTTTTGTAATCAAGACGATCTAAGGGGTCATAAAGCTCGATGGGCTGAGCTTATTCAGAAATTTGATCATGAGATCCGATATGTCAAGGGTAGCTCTAACCAAGTTGCGGATGCACTTAGTCGGATTGGTGAATTAAATGAACTTTCTTTCACCCAGATTTCCACTGATCTATATCTTTCACTGAGAGGAAAATGTGAATCAGATTCTCATTTTGGTCCCATCTGGAAGATGGTGGAGACAGGAAAAAATGAGAATGGAATAGAGATTTACTCACAGGGGTCTCAGGTTCCTAGGAAAGATAAGATAGCGGAACAGTTCTCTATCCGAGGTGGGATACTATTTCGGAATGGAAAATTTGTGTACCGGCGGATGATGATCTAAAGAAAACGATTCTTTATGAGTGTTATGACATTCCCTGTGCAGGTCATCCGAGTATACACAAGACTTTGGACTTGGTCAGAAGGGAGTTTTATTGGCCGAAACTCAAGCCATTTGTCAAGTCTTATGTGGTTAAGTGTAGACCTTGCCAGTTAGCCAAAGCCGAACGCTTAAAGACTGGAAGGTTACTACATCCTGTGAGAGATTTCAACTAGTTTAGTCTAGTTTAGTCACATTTTGGTAAATTGTCAATAAGAGGCCAAAAATCATTTTTGACTTAGAGATAAACTTTTTGAAGTTATATTAGTTTAAAATACATTCAATAAACACTTTTGGAAAGTGTGGGAAAGTTGGTAGTCGAGTTTGAGAGAGATTCAAATTTGAACTTTGGGTACATTGAGTCTAGACCCAAAAATAGTAGGGTTTACATTTTGGAGGGAAAGCCAAGTGGCCAAATAGGGTTTGGAAACTCTATAAAAGGATGTAACTCGTGGAGAGACACATCTTCTCTCTTCTCTCTCTCATTTCATCATTATACATGGTCCTCTTTGGGTTCTACTACTCATTGGTGCACTATCTTGGTGTTATCTTGCAATCTTGTGTGTAGAATGATCATTTATTGCTATTTTCGGTTCCACATGTGTAAAATATAGTAGGGTACTGTAATTGTACGGACAACAAACATATTTTATTTTTTGGTTCATGTTTGATCAATATCTCTTAGAGTTTGCATCTCATTTTGTATGTAGATGCTGATTTTTCTACATTGGCAGGATTGTTGGTTTGCTCCTTATTGTAACCAAAGATTTGGGACATGGATTGGATCTTGAATGATCTGAAATCCTTCACACATCCCCTAGATATCCCTCAGAAACGATTGGAAAGTATATGTATGGATTTTGTGGTTGGACTTCCAAGGACCCAATGCCAAAATGATTCTATTTGGGTTGTAGTGGATAGGGTGACAAAGTTAGCTACTTTTATACCAGTCAAGTCAACTGCTAAGGCTTCAGATTTAGCCCAGATCTTTGTGGAAAGATTATTTAGGCTTTATGGACTGCCAAGTGATATAGTTAGTGATAGACATTCTAAGTTTACAGGTCACTTTTGGTCAGTTGTATTCCATAAGCTTGAAACCTCACTTAGTTTTAGTTCTTCTGATCATCCTAAATCAGATGGCCAGACTGAGAGAACTAATCAGACTATGGAGGATATGTTGAGAACTTATGTGTCTCACAGAAAATCTCAGTGGGAAGATTATATTCCTTTGATTGAGTTTGCTTATAATAGTAGGAAACATTCTGCTACTGGTTATAGTCTGTTTATGCTGATGTACGATTTTCAACCTAGATCTCCGGTAAAATGTGGAGACAAAGCCTGTTAAGATCCAGAAAGTTGCATATTTCTTGCATGATATGCGTGAAATGTTGCAAGTGGCCTGTGATTGTATCCGGAGTGCTCAGGATAGAGCTAAGCACTATGCTGATCTTAAGAGGTCTCCCAGAGATTTCAAAGTTGATGACTGGGTATATCTTAGAATACCTAAAGATTCTAAAACTATGAGTACAGGGAAGCATTATAAATTGTCTACGAGATATTGTGGAACGTTTCAGATTATAAAGAAAATTGGTTCTTTAGCTTACGAACTAGATCTTCAGAACAAGACTATAGCTCATCCAGTGTTTCATGTAAGCCGACTAAAATTAAGTCTGCATGAAGGTGAAGTAGTTGGTTCAAAGGAAAATCTTACCCATTTGGAGGACTCATCGCTTAGTGTTCCTTTGGAACCTGAAAAGGTACTCAGAACCAGAGATAAACAATTGAGAAATTGTTCTATCTCTGAGTGCTTGATCAGGTGGAAGGGCCGGACTGAGGATGATGAATCATGGGAAAGGGTCGAAAGCATAAAGAAGAATTTCTCTAGTTTTCATTTCTAGAGATAGAAATGGATTAACGGGGGAAGAATGTTATGTCCATGTCTTGTACAAGGGAATCGAGTGCACATCAACTAACTTGCTTCCCTCACAATGATTCTGAATTTTCTTCACCATGGAATAAGCCTCTTCTATTCTAATATGCTTGTTGGCTTCCATCTATGTAGGAGTAAACAACTCTAGCAGATAGACCTTTTTGATATCTCTCCATTATGGTCCGTATTGTGACCATGCCACGTCCTTGTAATTGTAAAGAAATATATTTCCGGCCAGCATCCTTGCACGTGATGCAAAGATTTGATCGTAAGTCTTTAGAAACTCTCTCGTGAGGGCTTCATTGGAAACTACAACAGTAGGGACAATTCCTAGCCTGAGAAAAACAAGACTGATGTGGCAATGTGCCAAGAAGGTGGAGATGTCCGATAAGCGGCCATGCTGGTGAAGATGGGGGCAGATTGAGCTTGTTCTGTGGAGGGGGAGTAATGTGTAATTCAACTATTTTTGCCAAAGATTGATGTGGCAATGTGCCAAGAAGGTGGAGATGTCTGATAGAGGGAGGGATGGTGAATGTGGAACCAAATTTCATTTCTATGTTCTATCCCATGAGAGAGAGAGAGAGAGAGAGAGAGAGAGAGAGAGAGACGGGGGGGGGGGGCTAAATCCTAAAAAAAGTCCAATTGTTTTGCCAAAGTCCAAAATTATTTGATACTATGTTCAAAATTTTACAATTACCTCTTGGGATCTCGATCATGTGTGCCGACATTTTCTTCCTTTCTGGACAAAATTTCATCATATGTCAGGCTTTTTACAGACGAAACATAAGTTCTCTTTCTTAGCCTTTTTCCGGGACATAGATTTCTTGAACTTCTTTTTCTTTGGTTTCTGGAGTTCCGACGCTACTTGATCCAATTCGTCAAAATATTTTGCTTAGTCTGGACCGCACTTCTTCCCCTTCTTGTTTTTCAAGGTGGTTGGAATTTGCACAAATTGCTTCCTGGATGTCACCACTATGGGATTATATGCTTTTGAAATCTGAAACACAACCTCAAGGCTTTGAAGCACATTTCGTCTGCATTCGTTTTGATAGTCAGCAGGCAAGCCTAGGACAAATTGCCAAAGAGCCCACTTTGCATCGAATGATGGTACCCTATTCCAAAGGTCCATGAATTCTTGGATATAAGAGTCCAAGCTCTTACTACCCATTTTGCAATTCACAAATTTTTGGTAGTAGTCAACGTCATCCTATTCCGAAAGATTTTTAAAGACTTCCGCAAAATCATCCCAGGTAGTAGGATTCACCGATAAATCATGACCTTACTTCCTTCTCTTCAAATGATGCTTTGCCGTGTAAGAACATCAGGACACTTTCAATTTTCTTCTCATTGGAAACTCCATGCAGGGTGAAGTAACTACTCCACTTAACGAGCCAGTCCTTTACGGCCTCCAGTTTCTTCTCCTTGTTTTCTCCCAAGTATGTCTCCGGTTGAAAACCGAGAACGAGTGAAGACAACAATTTGACCTGGTTCAGAAGAATTTCCATTTGTTGATCTCTCATATTATTCCAATTATTCATATCATTGAGTGTCGTACTCAATTGCTAGCAAATCACCATATATGATGGTGCACCTGGATTTGCATCTTCTTCGGCCATCTCAATTTATCTATTCTTGGAAATTACTAAATCTAGTTAATATCTAATTAACTATTAGTGAAGTGTAGTTGACCAAATCTGACTGAAATTGACTCCAGTATGGTCAATTCACTAAGTTTAGTACATTTTATAGATAATTCAAGAAACTAGAAACAACTGAAAATTTTGAATTTTTGGATTTTTACTTTTTTTTGTAAAATTTTACATAATTTGATAATTCGTCAAAAACACTGTTAGTATTTAGGCAATCGAAATCGAAAAAATGATTCATTGTTCGATTCCTAATCTTACTGAATTAATGTCTTTTAGGCATGCATGACATGCAACATTAACTGCTTTTTTTTTACTTTACGAAATTTTACGTAAATTTCAGTTTTACGAAAATTGTCAGCCAAATTTATTGATTTGTGTCCTAACTGTCAGAGCACATGCGTATAACCACTCAAAACAAATGTGAATCCCTCATGCATGTCATAATCACTCTCTAAACCAACATGCAATCAATCCATGCAAGCACAGTCCCACAAATTAGGGAAATGCTAGCATGCAATCAGAACAATTTCAAATTTTGCCAATTTTACTCACAAAATTGCAAAACTTCAAACGGCCATAACTTTGGCTACAATACACCAAATTAGGTGTTGTAAAGTCAGAACAGAGAGAGACTTAGTGACTGAGACACTTTCCACATCAGCCTATTACCTAGACTTCACACGTGTGAAAACAGAGCAACCAAAAATTTGTAGTGCACTTTAAGCAGGCTATATGATCAAAAATCATGCAAACACCTACCCAAGCCCAAAGTGAAGCTACCAACAATTTTAAATGGTCTATTAGACTTCCTTGAAGCATTCATGCAGGTCCTATGAAGCAGTATGGGCTGAGAACAAAGATTTCTTGGTTCGTAAAAGTCAAAATAGCTTCAAACTTGATGAAGCATAAGCCTCTCTTCATCAATTTACAGGTCTAATAGCTTGTTGGGAAGGTAAAAAGGAATACTAATCATGTTGTAAAAAATTTCAAAATGATCTCCTTATGGATTTGGAGGTATCCAGCCCCCAAAAATCACCAAAAATGGTCATTCTTTACACTTTTTTGACTTCCTACATGCCCAATTCCTAGAATTCTTGGCTCTAACTTCAGGAACAACTTCGAAAATGATGATTTTTAGCTCTTTTCTGAATTTTTTTTCACTAATAAAGTGGAAATTCATGACCTGCAACTCTTTCTCTAACACATGCAAACCAATTTACAGAATTATAGACATCTAATTGATCCAATCTTGCTGGATTTTAGTTCTTACTATCAATTTTGAGTCAAAAAGCATAAAAAAACAAGCATTTTTGACCAAAACATAGCCTAGAATCATAAATCATGGAAAGAACTAGTATGCATCATTAATTTCATCATTAATGATTCCTAAAATGAAAGTACACTTGTTGAAAAAACCGGATCTACAAAAGATTTGAGCTACAAAAGAAAAAGCTCCAAAAAAACTACACAAATGGGTTTCTAGGACAATTCACCATAAACCATGAAACATTAAGAGAGAATCTTAGCAACATGCAAATTGAAACCGGGAGAATCCACCAACTTGCACACTTGTTTCACCACCTGGATGAGAATACCTATTTGATCTCCACCGAAATCCAATGAAAAACAACACGACTCCAAGTTTCTCAATCTTCGTAAGCCTTGCTCTGGCAGTTGTAAGGAAAGTTCCACAAGATCCTGCTTACAAGACAAACACAATGGAAGACACACTATGGAGAAACCACCCAACCAAGTAGAAGCAACCAATCAACTCTAGAAGCTTTACCCCCAAGCCAAGGAATAGAAAGCATGAAAGTAGAGTGAGAGGTTGGCAATGAATCAATCATAAGATGGAGTAGTAGGACAAGTTTGGCCTCCTTATATAAGGCTTAGAACCTAGTGTGCATTTTATATTGCAAGGTCCCAACTCCCCTACTCATAGATTCTACTAGAATAGAGTCTGTATCATGGATCCTCTATTCATAGAATTGCTATTGATACTCTACACATGCACATACGGTCCCAAACCTTGTACTAACTCCATTTAGTGTGGTCTGGGCCTTAGAAGGATATTAATTACTTTCGGGTCACGTTCAGTATGATGTGGCATAACTAATGGCTTGTTTCACTGGAGTACCATGTATACAAGACTAGGAGTATATTGAATCCTATGTACTAATCATGGACATAACAATAGTACTCCTTGAATTCAGTAGAGGTGTACTCTCCACCATTGTCGGACCTCAGGGCTTTAATCTTCTTACTAGTTTCTTTCTCTGCACGCTCCTTGAAGGTTTTGAAGCAATTTAAAGCTTCTGATTTCTTCTTAATAAAGTACATCATTGTCCTTCTGAAAAAGTCATCAATTAAAGTGATGAAATACTTTGCATCCTTTAATGAAGGATTCTACATTGGGCCACAAATGCCTGTATGTAAAATATCTAACAATCCTCTAGCAAAATGTTGATGGCTTGATCTAAAAGCTAGTTTTCTAGCCTGTTTACTGAATAAGTAGTCTTGAAAAATAGGTAGTCTGATTTTCCTATCTGGATAGTCCAGATCAAGAACAATGGATTGTTTGGACATATGTTGTACATGAAGAATGATTTAAGTGACCAAGTCTATGATGCTAGAGTAAACTTTTTTTGATATGTACATAAGTATTTACAGCCTAATTGGAGGCAGAAAAACAATGACTAAGTTTATACAAGTATCCATGCCTCTTTCCGAGTGCTAGGATCTTGTCTATCCTATCGACGACTTTGCATTGATCTGATTCGAATTCTACTTTGTATTCTAAATCTGTAATTCTACTTACAAAGAGCAGATTTGTAGAAAGATTCGGTACATGAAGAACTCTTGAAAGTAGTTTAGATTGATTATTTGCAAAGCTTAATCTTATTGTACCTTCACCCTTGATAGCTTGTGTGCTATTGTCGCCCCGATGAACAAATTTCTTGGTACTATAAGGCGTATAAGACTCAAAACAATTGATATGGCTAGTCATATGCTGAGTGGCTCCAAAATCCAGAAACCAGGAGTTGTCGTTTGATGCTTTTTGATGGCTTGTCATGAATGCATCATGATCCGCTTCTTGATGCGATTGAGATGTTTCTGCAACTACATTTGCCATCTGATTCAATTGCCCTTTGTTGTCGTTCTTGGCCTGTAAGATATGACAATCCCGAATCTCGTGGTTGGTTTGTTTGCAGTATCTGCATAACAGCTTCTTCTTTGTTGGCGGCTTCGACTGCTCTTGACGGCTTTGTGTTGGCTTCTGATTCAGCTTCTATGGCCTTGAGCCTCCCTTCTTCTACTTGTTCGAATTCTTGTAGGTGTATAAGATGCGAGAGTCGACATTAGAGGAACTGGAGGGTCCATTCCTTCTTGTCTCTTCTTGTAGCAACATTGTAATGACTCGTGATAGAGTCAATATCATCGTCACCCAGTTATAATACGATATTGGCAAGCTTTAAAGCATTGTCATTACTGCGTCTTGATCATCTATGACTGATCTGACAATGGCCATTTGTTGTTAGATTCTTGAACTAGTTAATATGATTCTGTAATGGATCATCATTTGTCATCTTGAGGCAGAATGATTTTCTCCTGAGATGTAGTTTGGAAGCTACATCGTGCACTTCGTACAGGGTGCTCAAGATGTTCCAGACTTCCTTGGAGGTCTGAGCTTCAGACACGTGGCTAGTTGTGTGTCTGATATGTTGAGGATGATCAGCTCAAAAGCGCGAGCTGCCATTCTCTTGCTTTAAAATAATAGAGCACTTCTACAGACTATGTGACAATGCGTGTAAAACTACAACAATATTAAAATGGGATTTAGGAGAGTAGAGGAAGTAAATCCAACATCTACCTACTGCTTGTTTAGTGACAATTTAAGTTCCATTTTTTAATTCTAGATATTATTCTAGGACAAAGAATATATAGACTTAGTTTTGCTTTGTCAAGGAAAAGCTTCATGACAAGGTAATTCAGCTAATTTATTGCAATAGAAAATTAGGCTGCAAATATTTTCACCAAGGATTTGCCAAGGGAAATAATTGGAAGTGTATGAAGATTTTAAATATAAGTCTTTGCGATAGAATTAAAGGGAGTGTTTGGAATTTTAATTCCACTCCAAACTTTCATGTCATAGCCACTAAACATGACAAATTCTAGTGATATTCGAAGGTCTACAATTTTCTCACGGTTTAAAATGCAAAGATCAAATTTGAATGTCTATATTTTTATTCAAGATGTGAACAACAAGATATCTAGGTTTGAATGTCTGCATAGTTATTCAAGGTTTGAGCAATAGGAAATCCATCAAAATCGAAGCTCCAAACAACCAAAATTCATTAGAATTTTCTTCGGATTTTACTTGAATATGGCTTGAATTTCATGTGCATTTTGTTCAAATGCCTCAAATTTTATTTAAATCATTTTATTCGAACATTTGTTCAAACATCTTTGATTCAAATTTCAACATCTTCGACATTTGGCATTGGAATTTGACCTTCATTTGACAATTGACATTTGACATTGGACATTTGACATTCCTTTGATTTGAATTATTTGAATATTCTTCAATATGAATTCAAACTTATTCAAATCATCTCACACTGTCGACCATTATTATATGAAGTACTTCTACTGCACTTTTTGGCAGAAATAAACCATAGTCCTTGTTACACATTTCAAAGCGAATTTTTGTTGGTGATCATGTATGGAAACCAATACACGGTAATTACAATCAAATCACTAGACCTATACTATTCTAAGATAGTAGGTTTCATGCAATGCCTACAAAATAAAAACTAAAATTGCCATCTATGTAGTGTTTGACTCTTGTATGAAGTAGTCAAGCAATCTTTTAGTGCAACCATAGCTACAAGCTCTCAAGATGTAGACTTGAAACTCCGTAAAGTTTTATTTTTTTGCCCTCTATAGTTTGCAAACTAGAACACTGCTTTTGAACAATTTCTTACTAATCAGTCCTCAGACATAGATCAGATCTTAAGTTCTATCATGCTTAGTTTTCATAGTACCAGAATGTAGGCAATTCAATTCAAATTATGTATCTTTATTTTTCAATAGTATAAAACTCAAAATTCAGCATTTCAGTTGAGTATAACAATTTTTTGAAATTGTTATTTTGTTCTGTAACTTGGTTTGTAACTATTTGATTCCTTCATTTTCTCAACTATTGGTAATTGTATTGACAAGATTAGAAGAGATTAGTGTCATTCCACCACTAGACATTAAGAACAGTGTAAATCATCTCAATTTCATATTTTTGAACTACCTTAGCCACAAAGGATCAAGTCACTAAAGTCATATGTTGAATATTAGTTACAACAGCACATAGGATCTGTGGCGCAATGGTAGCGCGTCTGACTCCAGATCAGAAGGTTGCGTGTTCGATTCACGTCAGGTTCAAAGTTGTTTTGTCATCTATTTATTCAAAAATGACATTCCAAATTGAATGGGTCCCATTTTCAACTTTTATGGCATTAAAAGATTTTATGATGCAAGTTCCATGGTGATTACTATACCACTAAACACCAATGTCATTCCATGTTCCAACTTGTCATAGAAATTATCCTTTTTGAATGATATTTTTAACTTATACAAGACTCATATAAATAATCATTATAATTTTTGATGTGAGGATACTTATTTCTCTCCCAAACATGCCATCTGCGAACAATGTCGATATTTTAGTGTGAACAACAAGAAAAGCACAAAATTGCATGATATGAGTGCATTTGTTCTCTAGATTGATAACAAGGATGACTCACTTGTGTTCAAGATCAATGCTATAGCAATTGGTGATACCCATAAGATCCAACGCATCAATTATATTAGGAAAATCATGTTTTAATATGTAGTAATTGTGTAGTTCATGTGATGTTTTATGCATGAATCCTATACACTATAAGCTTAAAAATTAACTAATATATTATATAGACCTTCATATAAAAAAACATAGAGTTAAGAACTTTTCAATTTACCATGTTATTTTCCAATATGTGTACTTGAAGAATGCGACTTTCATGAATGCATGATATTAATAAACTAACATGATAATGTGGACTATTAATAAACTAAACTGATTTTGGGAAAAGTATGTGTGCTGAAATGCTACCATGCTGGCCATTACAATACATGTTGTACTCACATACAATCCTACAAGGTTCTATAACACATTGAACATGAAACATAAATAGCATTGTATGCAATTTTTTTATGTTTGTTAACACGTACAAAAAGTGTGGCATACATTTTAACCAATATTTGAAGTTTGATATGAACACATATATGTTAGTTCTTCAAGATACAAAAGTAGATGTAGTTGAACCTTTTAAGATACACTCTATTTCATAAATTACAGAATAACATGGGATGTGGAGACATCTATAACAACCCAATGCAAGATTACCACACATGTGGGTCATTGAAATTTTCTAGAAAAACTCTCTTCTAAACTTTTATGAGAGAAAATGTGAGATGAAACTAATTCTACAAACATATTCACAATCCTAAAAGTTCAAATGTTGTTCACCTACTAGGGATGCATCCTACAAGAATTAAATCAATGAATTTGAAGTCTTGTGTTGGAAATGTTCAAAAACCTATAGTTAGGCGCCACAGAGCCCAAGTTTTTGGTTAATAATTGAATCACTTGTATGTTCATAAAAGGGTGTGTCCATCACTTTGAGGACCTAGACATGTGTAAATATGCCACTTATTCAAATCTCATGCCTTCATGTAAAGAAAGAAAGGCCAATTTGCAGCCTTTCTAGTGAGTTTGGTAGAAGGGCCTAATACATGTCTCATGAGAACCGATTTTAGTACTTGGTGAAAGTTATAAATAGTTGGTACGATAGATTTTACGAACTTTTAACATAATTCATGCTTAAATTCCTTGATGAGATGGGGCCGAGGCCCGTTGAAGGGGTCAATATCATGAGTCCTTAAAATTTTGAATTTTTCAATTATGATAGGTCAAGATATAGTTAACTAAGGTAGTTGGATTTATTAAGTAATCTTGTGATTATACCATGTGTATAAAAATAAACTACATAATTTCATAGTTGGAGATAATTTAGTTAAATCTCTTTTTTGCAAAACCAGCAAGGCTTAAAAAATACAAGATATTGGAGGTTTTCAAATGCTTAAAACCTAGTCCTCATGATGTGCTTCCATAAACTTGATTCCTATAACATCCAACACTTGACTACCACTGGCATACTGCATCATTTGGCCTAATAAACAAGAGAAATGTGGATGTCATCACTAGGCTTGGAATTTGACATGCAAACCCACATTTCACATTGAAAAATAGATTTTTTTTTTTCTAAGGAACCAATTTATTTTTAACTTTCATATGACCCTCATGACACTCATTTGTCAAGGCTAAATTTTAACCCCCCCCAAAAGAAAAGTGTTCAACCTTTCTTGGAATAATGTTGTATGGTAAAGAAAAAATTGTAAACTTTTGACCTCATTGACTTTTCCTTTTCGAACGCCATGCCTCAAGCTTGGATTTTTGTTTTTGGGTATTATTAACTCATGATCATAGAGAGTCACATCTAGCACATGATGAGGCCTGGAGGGTGTAAAGTTTCTTTACGAAAGGCATAAGATAACAAGGATTTTCATAGCTACTATGAGAAAATCAGATACAAAATATCATTAATGGGCTATTAGATCTTGAGCTAAATTTGGGTGCACATCTTAATTCGTCAACGAGATAGAAAACATGCATCTAACATGCTAGAACATGGAAATACATGCATAACTCATGAGTCATCAAAATCACTAAAAATCCAGTCAAGTAATGGTTTGGCAATTTATACACATCATATTTGCTAAAAGCTTCGCCTCCAGGTCCTTGGTCTTCTCGACTAATTGGTCATCTAGTTCTTCATTCTGACTAACCAACTAGTGCAAGTGATAGGACATCTCGACATGGGATTCTAGAGCTTGCTTAACAGTCTTTGACAGGATGCTGGCATCTTTAATTAGAGGGAATTGGGGAGGTGAATAATGCGAGGGGGGAAGTAGAATTGTTGGTCTGATGGTAGGGTGGTGGTGGTAGGAATTGGGGTGGTTGTTGGAATCGTGAGAGGTTTTGATTCGCTAATTCTGCTGATGGAATCCGATAGAGAGAGAGAGGTGTGTGCTCTGAATCTCTTTTGATGTTGTGAACAATCAGTGAGCAATAGTCTTTCTGTGATCTCGCTATTTAAAATACATTATTCTCTGCTAGATTTCTGATATGTCTAGATAGAGTCGAGCTCTTGACTATAGCTACTGATTCTAATTCAGATCTATCTTCTTCCAAGGTGTAGGCAGACACTGCTAACCTACTACTGATTTAGCTAAGATGAACCTTTATGCGGAATAACAAATGATAGCTAGTTTTGTAACAAACATTCAATAAGCATGACGCATTCAAAGATTATACACAGTAGGCAAGAGATAAGAAAACATTTGTTCGATTACAGTGATTCCTTTGAGCGTTGTTTGGCATACTGCACAGTGCGTTACTACAAGAGAAACTCTGTCTCTTACAAACGAAGAGGTGAGTGTTGCTTACTAACGTACACTACTATCTATCTCTCTATGTGTGTGTGTCCTTATTGGACTGATCAGTTCAACTCATCTTGCTTACTAGCAGACAACTTTTCATCCTCACATTCATCATTTAATCACGCAACCTATCTACCCATTCTTCTCCCATTCATTGTATATATAAATATATATATATATAGAGAGAGAGAGAGAAGCGAAGGAAGGAAGTCGTCTTAAATTTGATCAATGATTACAAGAACTGCTTAAGCCACTACCAATGGCTTTTAGTTTGTTGTCTCTTTCATCCGTGAAGTTCTTCCATCCTATTGGTACTTCATTGATCTTGAATCATGAAGACGCACCGATTTCGCAGCCGCTCCTGCAGCAGTAGACCAAACTGTCATTGGTTGAGCTTTGATCTTCGCTTGGAGGCCGCAAATGATGTGCTGGCATGCAGTTCCCTTCAGTCGTCTTTGTTCATTACCCGGATGTTGTGGTTTGCAGTTTGTCGCGCTTCGTTATCTTCATTGTTTGTATGTGTCGCAATACGGTTGCGATAGCGGTGGTTTGTGGTTCATAAGCTAGCAATGCTTTGTGGGTAGAGACTTCAAGTTTCTTCAGCTCCCTCTCAAAGTATGGTAGTTTTGTGATTCCTAAGCTCGCACGCTGCTTCTCAAACATTGCCTTGTCAAGAGGCTTGGTAAAAATATTACCTCCATCTACTTTGTTCGAACAAACTCGATCTTGAGCTTCTCTTTCTCAACTAGATCCCTTTTCAGATGGTATTTGATAGTGATGTGTTTCATTTTTGAATGAAACACAGGATCCTTCGTCAAGTGTATGGCAGATGTGTTATTCATGTGCAAGATCAGTGGCTCGTCAGTATTCCCTCCTAGTTCATCAAGGAATTATCTGAGCCATGTAAGCTTGTTGGCCATCTTGGCTGTTGCAACATATTCTGCTTCGCAGGATGATTGTGCGATAATCGTTTGTTTCCTACTGATCCAAAGAACAATTGCATTGGCTGCTATAGTGCAACCCCTTGAAATACTCTTAGAGTCGTCCTCTATAGAAGAACATCTTGCATCGCTGTTAGACGTCATTTGAAACCCTGCATCATGAGAAAAACAAAGACCATAGTCCTTTGTCTGTTCCAGGTATTGCAAGATCCTCTTAGCAATCTTCCAATGTGTAGGTCCTAGATTAATGTTGAACTGGCACATTCTGAATACTACGTAAGCAATATCTGGTCGTGTGTTGTCTGCCGAATACATTAATGAACCAATAAGCCTTCTATAAGGCCTTTGCAGCATAGCTTCCCACTATGCATCGTCTCTAGGACAGTCTTGATTTGTCAGCATTGTGCCAAGAATCATTGGAGTGTTTACTCCCTTGCAATCCGTCATGTCAAAATCATCAATGATCCTTTGAATGTATCTTGACTGGTGTAGATATAATTTCCCACCTTCAAAATCTCTATCAATTTGCAAGACTAGGTAGCATTTTGCTTCTCCTAGATTTGATATCTCAAAGTGCCTTGAGATATCGTCTTTCACTTGTGCGATTAGAGTGTCGCTTCTTGACAAAAACAAGGTGTTGTGACTCGCAAGTAGAACCTGGCGGTTGGTCAATGTAGATTTATTCCTTCATATTTCCATGCAGAAACATTGTCTTCTCATCTACAATATGGATTTTCAGACTATAGGCTACTGCATATGCGAACAATATGCATAGTGATGTATACTTGACCACAGGAGAAAAGGTATCAGTGTAGTCAACACCATATTTTTGTGAGAAACCCTTCGCAACCAGCCTAGCCTTGTATTGAGATACATTGACATCTGGTCCATATTTGTATTTGTAAACGCATGTACATTTGATATTCTTCATGTCTGATGGCACGGTTTGAGATCCAACACATCGTTCTACTTCATGGAGGTCATTTCTTCTTCCATGGCCTTTATCCAATTGTCCTTATTTGGACTGTTGATGGCTTCTTCATACGCTTGTAGTTCACTACCAAATTTGCAGAAGTCTTCTTGAGTTGAAGATGAGTTGTCTGATATATATCTAATGGGTTGTCTTCTCTCTCTATTGGATCTCCTTGGAGGTGATGCAGGTGCGGCGACTCTTTTGCCTTTGTCCCTTCTGTTGACAGTAGAACTATCCTACGTCGCAGGTGTTCTGGATATAAATTGCATATCGGGTTGTTCGTCATTTGAACTGTCACTCGGTATGTCTGTAATTTGAACATCTTCATCCTGATGCTCAGGGTCTGTAAGAATTTTGGATGCAGATGTTATGTCAACATTACTCTTGATGATAGGACCAAGGAAGATCCATCTTCAAGAAAAGGTATTTTTGTTGGATATAGTGAGGTGAGTAAAGCCTACAATGTTTACATTCCTTCTACTAACAAAGTGATTGTTGGTAGAGATGTCATTTTTTATGAGGGGAACATTCCAAAAGTGTCTTCAAGTACTACTAATGATGATGTGGATGGATCTAACATTCTTGATGTTGATGTAAAGGATCCTACTTTAGATGGTGATGATGATGGACCTTCATAAAGTCAAAAGCCAAGGAGAACATCAAGGGAAAGACAAGTACCTTCAAGGCTCACATATGATGAAAAGGGTAAGCAAGTAGTTCCTGGAATTTATGTTGCTTTCCTAACCTCTTTTGATGAATCTACAAGTGTAGATGAAGCAAGGAAAGAAGAGGAGTGGATCCAAGCAATGGATCTTGAGTATCAAGCTCCTATGAAGAATGGCACATGGAGATTGGTGGAGTTACCTAAAGACAAGAGAGATATTGGATGTTTTCATGTTTTTACAGCAGTTAATGGATCTGGAAAACAAAGTTTGTTCAATGACTTTGATGGTCAAGTTGATGATGAAGAGGTTGATCTCAAAGGGCTTCAACTACTCAAAAGGGAAGATGACAATTTGGAGCTAGTCAAGAGCATCAAAGGGGAGTCAATTGGCAAAAATGTTATGGATCTATTTTAGAAAAAAGAGGAGTGGATCCAAGCAATGGATCTTGAGTACCAAGCTCTCATGAAGATCAACACATGGAGGTTGGTGGAAGATCAAGAAGCTAGAATTTTATTAGACAATGATTCTATTCATAACTTCATTAATTATATTCTTGTGCAAAAACTCAGCTTGTCAACTAAAGCCATCAATCATATATACAAAGTTTATCTAGCTTCAGGAGCAGAGTTGGAGACTTGGAATATGAAAGTGCCAAATCTCCCAGTTTTGATACAAGGACATAGAGAATGAGTTAATTTTCATGTTTTAGACCTAGCCCGTATTGATTTAATTTTTGGTTATGAATGGTTATTTAGTATATCGCCTTCTCTGGCTATTGATTTTGTGAAATATGTTCTCACTTTCAAAGAGGGTAATAAGGTAGTACTTTTATTTGGCATTAAATTTTGTAGATCTGTCGGATGAAATTTCTACAATTAATATAATGGAGGCATTTGATTACTCATAGTAAGAAGTTTTTTCGGTATTCGTTATTCCTATTATGGATGTTTTTGACGTGTATCTAAATAGTTGTGAATTTTCTACAATTATTAACTCAGTAAGTTTAGATCACAAACAAGCAATGAAAAATCCGATCATAAGTGAAATGAAAGATATTTTTTCATCAAAGTTACCTCATGGTTTACCACCATCTAGGTCAGTAGACCACATGATACAGGTAATTTTAGGAAGTCAACCTATCTCTAGACAACCTTATTAGGTTCTCTAAAAAAACAAAGATAGAGATTTCAAATCAAATAGAAAACTATATGAGGATGGGACATACCCAACCCAATAAGTCACCATGGGGCACTCTTGTTCTTCTGAAAGCAAAGAAAGATGGATGTTTTCGGATGTGTGTAGATTACAAGGGGTTGAATAAAATGGCTATTAAGAATAAATATACATTACCCAAGATGGATGACCATGGCACAAAGTGTCATTCCAAAGTTAGGGTCCAATCTAGAATACATATAGAATTTATTCTTAAGTTCTAATCTAGAATAACTTAAGATTCATCGGAACTTCATTACGTGAGGCTCTATCTTTTGGCTACTATCAACTGTCCAACTCTCTTGAGTCTTCCGAGATAGCATGCCATCCTTTCCAATCGAGAAAAGATAAAGCCAAAAGTTCTCGTGTATTCTATGCACATAAACCTTTAAATGAATCCAACCTTGAACCATAAAGGTTGCAACTTATAAGCAATACATTTCAACAACAATATCCATAAGTAAGGTCACATTGTTGATTTTTAACAACTAACTCTGAAGTAGCACTCCTGACTCGGTTAGTTGTATCGGATTTAGAAAGTATTTAAATTTATAGGTGTGGTACCAAAACACCATATTTAATCTGATTCTAAATCTATTCTAGTTCAATAAGCAATTCTCAGTGAGAAATTACTATAACCTACTGAGAAATTGTCTCTATACAATTCTCATCAATATGCCTATGTATTAGAAAATAGTTTATGCATGCAAATAACTTAGTCCAAGGAATCCTTTGTAGATCCACAGGATTAAAAGTTTGTACAAAAGGTTTTATGATCATACAAAGATTCACTACATAGAATATCTCTACAGATATCACCTGATCTGTACACAATACTATCTTAACCAAGAATCTTGTAACTTGATTATCCTCTAAGAATATTTCTCAAAGAGTGCTATTCCACAACCAAAATCTCAACCAGAGATTACCTCAAACGAATATATTGTTAGCGTGAATTTCCTTCCTTGCATCAATCCACGGATTTCAGTCCTCACTAAAATCAAGTCTGATTATACCAACAAGGAACATGTTTCAACAAACCTCCATCTTGCAATAGAATTCCATAGTTCTGAAACAAATCAATTAGACTTGTGATCAACAACTATTCTACTACAAGAGTATTTTCTAATTTCTTTCTCTTACATCTTCAGACCAAATATCTGATATAATCCTAAAAGGAGTTTTGTAATATCTAAATATCCTATCATTTCTTATTCTTGAAACAGATTCGTCATCTATTCATACAACAGATTCCTCCTAGAATCTACGATAGATGTTTCTCTTTGATAACTCTTTTTTTTTTCCTTCTCCCCCTTTTAACAGGAAACCACACGAGTTTCCAAGGGGTGCATATCCATCTAGATTTGCCCTAGGAGAAGTTTTAAAGAAGAGATCCAAGAGAAAAACTTAAAAGTCCAAAAAAGGTGTTGCATTATCATAACCCAATATTGATAATGTCCCAACACATTTTCGTGAATGACTTATCAAAAGATCTTCTTCGTTATCAACACTAAAAAGTGACCCGTAAATTTGAAAAGGAATTATTGAAGATTTACATAAGAAAAACAATTTAGAAAACAATTGCATTAACCATTCATGTGACATCATCCAAGGTCAATGGGTAATAAATATTACCTACCAAGGAATCACAAGAAATCGGGCTAATCAATGTTTTAGAAATTCACCAGTATATTTTTATAAAGAAATAGCATGCGGGTTTCCGGTTTTGTAAATTTGAGATATCCATAAGGGGTCATGACCAATATCTCAAATTTTTGACAAAACACCCGTTTTATGACCCATAGTATTTGGGATCAATTAGATTTAAGACCTTACTATGGTCAAATAATCCAGTTCGTTTTAGATCTTCATTTTGGAATTGCCTGCGTCCCATACCACATGTTCTTCCTCCATGAAGGCCCTCCACTTCCTGATCAAAGTGTCTCAAAATCCAGATTAATATGAAAAATACATAAATCAATTGAGACTAACACCACTGGTACCATTGAAGTTCTTAGGAATTTCACATTCCAACTTCAGAGTACCAATTCCAACTCACTGAGAATGCGTGGGAATAACTCAATATTTTTATTGGCTTCACTTGTTTTTACTTTCATAGTGTGTTGGTATGCCTCAGTTTCAAGCATATCAAAAAACAAACTTTTTCGTTTATTTCTAGTCTTTTTCGATCTTAGGCTCCGAGGCCATTTGGCCTTGCACACTCTGATACCAATATAAAGCCCATACAAAGGATTCACTAGCCAAGCAAGTCGCAACCAAGCAACACTAGGGAATTGGATGGTGGACAAACCAACCCAACCAATCCTAGATCGAACGGGTCTAGACCCTAAGCTATGAAACAATCTCAAAGAGGAATGAGGCATCACACCAGCAACGTAGTCTCACAATCAAGGATCAACTAGTGAGAGCCCAATAGGTATACTTATACCCTCCAAGGCCCATGCACCACTAGTAGTGCACTATGACACCTCACTGGACACCTCTACAGCCTATCTGGGCCACGTCATCAAGTTCCCCAATGACTCACTGATAGACCCATACAAATCCACCATCATGAGTTTAGGCCTACAACCATTAACTATGACCTTATACACATAAGGGCCCCAATTCCCTTATAGTCACAATTAACTTATGGGTTGTTGGTCTACTGATCTCTAGCGTGGACACGCTATCCGAGACCAATCGTGGGCATGGAAAACATAGTGGTTGATTGATTGATTCTGCAAATTGTAAGGCTCGAATTAAGTTGTAGATGCTCTTAGCCAAATTGGTGAACTGAACGAGTTGTCATTCACCCAGATTTACACGGGTCTATATTTTTCGATGAGAGGAAAATATGAAAACGATTCCCATTTTGGTTGTATTTTGCATATGTAGGCTTTTTGAAATTTACGGTTGAACCATGGCTAGTTTAAATGCTCGACAAATTTGAAAAAAAAATGACACAAAGCTGAGAATGTCTAAAACAGTTCACAAGGCACTTTTTTAAACTTAATTGCCTACAAACTGATTCCAACAACACTAAGCAATGCTTGGCACTCTTAGGAATTTACATACATTAGATTATGCTCCATCTACTCATCTTGCCCAATCTCTAAAAACTACTATCACGGACTATTTGTCCTTCGTGCTTTGCCTTTGTCTTATATTATTTCTACTCGCTCATTCAAAACTAATCTTGTGTGTAGCTTTTTGTGTAGAGAGCTCATTGAGAGGTTCATAGCATTGTGAATCCTACCTGGAGCACAACACATCACATTCCAAAATATTTTTCTGGAATCACATGCAGCTTGTAGAAGAATAGAGTGAATCTTGTGACATGAATAGCACTCATATGGCATGCACTACCACATAAGAGACATATAGCAACATTTTTAGCGATGTTTATAGTAATTTTTTAGACAAAAAAGTTGTATAAACATCTTCATAAATATCACTATCGACATTTCTAAACATCACTACTGGACTGTCATATTTCTAAATGTCACTACTGGATTGTCATATCTCTAAATACTGGATTGTCGCCTTGTGACACCTATAGAGACATAACTACGACGTTCATACCAAAAATTTTCATAGTTTTGTGATGATTAATTGTCACCAAGTGACACACAAATATTGTAGACGGTCACAATTAATGTTGTCAGATGTCGTCGATTAATTGAAAATCCTAAAAATGTCGCTTAGTGATACAAATTTGAAAATTTAATTGAACATCGTTGAGCGACATTCAAAACCATGACTAAAATGTTGCCACAAATTTTGAGAAATTTTTTGATAGAAAAAATAGCATCACCCAGCAGAATTTCTAACGACAAATTTAGCAACGTTTTATCATATGTCGCTAAAGTATTGCTAAGAAAATTTTACAGCTAGCTAATTAAATGTCATTAGGCGATGCTCAGAATTAGGATTTCACCCAAAAAAATGTCAAGTAGCAACGCTAATACTCGGATTTAGATTTTCTTTGGCACTTGTAGGTGCTCATTTGCGGAGCGCCCGCGAGGACTCATTCTTTGTTTCAGAGATCAACATATTGGAGAAAGGTGAGCATTCATCAAAATTACTCCCTATTTTTGCTATCAAGTATCTAAGATACTAAAATTGCTCCTATACTTAAGAAGCATTGCATATGTATAGTAGATTGATACAAAAAAATAATTTTGAAACACTCTTTACATCATGCGGGCTTAATTTTCATCATAAAAGAAGACATCTTCTCTTCTAATTCCTAATTCCTCGTTGTCGTCGTTGTCGGTCTCATCGCCAGTAGTTGCAGCTCCTTGCCATGTTTTCTCTACAAGCTCTTAGTCGATCTCTTCCTCTTGCTCGTCATTGATCTACGCATAGAATTATGGGTATTTGGGGTTGAATGAATTTAACTAGTCAATGGAATAAATGCCTCTATTATCCAATTCTTTGTGCATGTCTTCAAGATTTTGATCATAGCAGAGCTTATACTCCTCTTTAGATGGCCCTTTGCCATAGATCGTAGTTTGTAGACACATCAAACACTATTGGACATCCAATACCACTTTTTGTATTTTCTTCTATTGCTCTTCTCTATTTTGCATGATTATTTTCAAGATCAACTAGGCAAATTTCTATACAATTGTAGTACTGCTTGTAAATGGATTGTCTCAAATATAGATATGAATGCAAATTTTATATTGCGGAGCCATTATGTTATTGCCCATATTTTCATATGCACAATTATGGTAGCGAAGTTGGAAAATTTTCTAAGTTGTCGTATTTTAAATATAAGATTTAACACTTGATAATTCTTTGTAACTTTTGATAACATATTATGATCCAAACTATTTTTGAATTTACTATAAAAATTGGTGAGAGCTGGCTGAGAATCCACCAATGGGGTCCATCTGGATCCTCTACTTGATGGTATAATGAAGAAAATGTAGTGGAAACTGATGAGCACTTCTTGTGAAGATTTTATGAATCATTAAGATCCAAAAACATCTATTGATCGTTAGTTTAGAAAGACAACACAAATAGCATCATTGGCAATGTAGAAAATCAACATCTACTTAATGAAAGAGATGTAAACTCAACAAGATATTGATCAAACATCAAACATATCATAAAATAAAGTTTTTGTCCATAAAAAAATAGTAAGGTACTGTATTTCACACGTGTGAACCCAATGAACCATAAATCAAAGCATTCTACACACAAGATTGCAAGATATCATCACTATAGTGCACCAATGGATAGATGAACCCAATAGAACTCATGTATAAGCATGAAATGAGAGAGAGAGAGAGAGAGAGAGAGAGAGAGAGAGAGAGAGAGAGAGAGAGAGAGAGAGAGAGAGAGAGAGAGAGAGAGAGAGAGAGAGAGAGAGAGAGAGAGAGAGAGAGAGAGAGAGAGAGAGAGAGAGAGAGAGAGAGAGAGAGAGAGAGAGAGAAGATCTGTTCTCCCATGCTTGTACACTATTTATAGCAGGTCCATGCCTCATTAATGAGCTTGGTTTTCCTCCATAGAAACTTCTAGATCAAAAATCCTACTACAACATGAAATAGATTCAATGTATCTAACATTCAAATTTGAATGTGTCCAAACTTGACCTTCTACTTTCCCTCACTTTCTAAAAGTGGTAATTCAAAAACATGTAGACTAAAATAACTTTGTCATTGCACAAACTATTTCTTATGAATTTTCTAGTAATCAAAACAATGGGTGATCCAACTTATTATGTGCTAATTGGAAGACCATGGTTATAGCAAGATAATGTTGTTGTTCACTAGAAGAAGAAGAAACTTTGGTTTCCAATTTGTAAAGATGGAAAGAAACAAAAAACAGAACATGTAGTCTCTTGGGAAGCTGACAAGCATGAAGGTGAAAACACCAACCTCTGATACAAGTTTTGTTGCAGATGACTCATCTTATGGTATATCGACCCTAGAGAAAGAGGACGTTTGAATTAATTATTTTGAATCTTATGACGTAGAATCATCTTCTACTAACGAAAGAATCCCCTCAACTCGTGAAGTTCAGGATTATAGCTTTACAAATGTGATGGAAGAAATTATCAAACTAGACAATGTTATATATATCACTTTGCACTAATCTAATATTTGTAAAAAAGATCACAAATGTCGACATGGAAGTTGTGTTGTACGAGACATGTTACAAAATCACTAAAGTAAACCAAAGGGTAGGAGATCTATTCATGGTCAACGATATTGTTCAAGATAAAATATTGATGGCAAAGCCATGACCTCTAGTGAAAGGAAGGGCCAAATATGACATGAAAGATTGGGGCATTTCAACACCAATGCTCTATAGAAAATGGTTGACAAAGGGATAGTGATAGACATGGAGAAATGTGTTTTCTAGAAGGTTGGCAGATATACGGGTGGTCTAATTGGAAAGATACACAAACTTCCAATTGAAACTCGACATATGGTTAGTATGAATTCTACAAGTAATTCACACAAAAAATTTGTGACTATGCAAATGACAGGCATGGTAGGGGTGAGGTACTTCATAACATTCATTGACAACTTCTCGAAAAAGACTGCTACATACTTAATGAGATGAAGGAATGAGTGTCTAGAAATGTTCAAACATTTTAAGGTATTAGTTGAAATACAAACAATAAAGCATATAAAGAAACATATGAGTAACAAAGGAGGAGAATACACCTCCAAAAATTTTAGAAATTATCATTTAAATAATAGGAAAAGAACTAAGTGTACCACACAAACGAGAACAAATTAAAACGACATTGCAAAAAGAAATAATCGGAGGATAGCCGCTTTGATAGCCAATCACATAACCAATAGGTGTCCTACAAGGGCACTAAAAGATATGGCTCTTAAGGGATCTTGGTCGGGAGTGCACTCAGACGTAGGGTATTTTCTTATTGTTTGAGAGTAGATGCTTTGCTCACATCCTAACAAAAGCGCAACCCAAAAGGCAAGGAATGACAAAGGATACAAACTCTATGATACCATATAAAGAAAAATCATCAACAACAAGAACATGGTTTTTTTATAAATAGGTGATGAAACATATGAGGAGACACTCAACCCAATGGGAGCTCCTAAGGGAAAACAATTGATTCTATACGAACATGAATGAATTGATTAGAAAGACAAAGGGTCCAGGCCAAGACATGCAAGAGGACAATGAAGAAATTGAAGCAGACAACTTGAGGTACATAGAGGACACAATAACCTTAAGAAAGTTTGTGAAGGAAAGGCACCTACCCTAGAAACTTTAGAGACTATAGCTAGATTGCTCATGCTACATCAAAAGACGAGGAGCCATGAAGTGTGAAAGAGGCCTCGGATGTGTGAAATTCAAAAGACCATGACTAAAGAGTACAAATCAGTGAGGGAGAACAATGCGTGGACACTGGAAGACCAAGGAATTATCTACATGAATACCCTATGCATCCATTGTCCCATTTTCATCCATTTGAGCTCTTATTGGCATAGTAATGGCCCATGTTTTATTGTTGCTTGAGATGGATGTTATGATCGCCTTCTTGAATGGCAAATTAAAGGAAGATATTTGCATGAAGTAGCTGGAGGGCTTCATCCAAAATGAATCCAAAGCTTGCAAACTGTAAAAATCCTTCAAGGTGTTGCTATTGCAAAATTGGCTAGTACTTTGTAGAAAATAAATACACTAGATGCAAGCTTCTATGCTAAAACAGAGTAGAGAGGTACACTCCTAATAGCTCTATACATAGATGACTTCAGCAAATATGTTGAATGAAGATAAGGAGGGAATGGAGACATTCTACATGAATTAAATGATGTTTATTGAATACTTTCTCGGAAGATATAGAATGAAAGACTATAAGGTGGTTGGTATAACTATGGAAGGAAAGAAAGACTGAGGACAATGCAAGGGAATTGAAGGAGAACTGAGCCTGAAGATTTATAGAAAATTGTTGGGCAGGTTAATGAGCAGATTGTTGGTAACAAGGCCTGACACTGCTTATGTTAATGACTATGCTTTGGAAGAATTTAAAGAGGGTGCTAAAATACCTCAAAGGCACAATCAATCATGGACTGGTCTTGGTCTGCAAAGCCTCAAGCACTGAAATAGATTTGAGTGGGTACTCAGAGGCGTTGATCTGGAAACGAGGAGATCAAGTGCAGGATTTGTATTCTTGCTCAATTGGATAGCAACAGCATGGGGAAGTAAGGCAAAGTACAAATGCTCTGTCGCCCACACTGAGGCCGAATACATGGCTTTGTCCTTGGCAATATGAGAGGGCCTCTCGCTCAAACAAGTAATGGAAGACCTGCAGCACCCAACAATCTATGGAAGACCTACAGCACCCAATCACATGTGTAACATCAATGGGGATATCCAGGGAAGCCTAGCCTTAGCAAAT
Source organism: Diphasiastrum complanatum (assembly GCA_029204225.1). NCBI lineage: Eukaryota > Viridiplantae > Streptophyta > Lycopodiopsida > Lycopodiales > Lycopodiaceae > Diphasiastrum > Diphasiastrum complanatum. The sequence goes on along the minus strand of CM055107.1, from coordinate 5,547,082 downwards.
AATGTGCATCGTAGGACTAAGCAGATATCAATCAGATATCATTTTATAAGAGAAATTGTTGGGAAAGGGCTGATAGAATCAAGGATTGTAGGACAAATTGTATGTTATAGCTGATATGCCTACCAAACCTTTAAGCAAAGAAAAACATGATTTTGGCAAATGGTTGAATTCTGTTGGAGCGTTGGAATTAAGCAGCCGAACAAGTACCTAGACGGTAGCTAACTGTCCGTGAAGGTTTGTTAGACTGTGGTGCCTTCTGGGCATGAAGGTTGTAAGCATAAAATACCGTTATGAGAAATGTGAGGCATCGTTGCGACTCTGTCTCATTGTCTTGGTCTTGTTTGTCTTGCGCACTTTTGCCCAGATAGTTTCTTTGTGAACATTACAAGGGTAAGTATTGTTTCTATTAACAATGTATTCTTCTCTAATGTTCTAGAGCCTATCGCGATGAAGAAACTAATCCTAGAACAACGATCAGACGAGATGTTCTATTTGACGAGAATAGCTTTGGGATCATCCCTGAAAATGCAAATTCTGCTGACCTGTATCTGGATTCATATGATTCCAATGATAAATCTATACAAAACAAGCCAGTCTTTGAATGGTCCAAGCTTGCTGCAGAACTAACAAATGAACATGATGAGCTAGTAGAAGTTCCATCTCCTTGGGAAGCCAGATAAATCAAACACCCCTCTTCATAACTCAGAATTGCCGCCAATGTTTCGCACGCAGATACTATATATAACCAAGGATCTAGAACCCCAGAAACTTCCGAAAGACCTTGAAGGTCCTGAAACCAAACAACTGAGCTTTGTTGTACAAGGGAAACTTGATTCTCTTTAAGCTAATAATACTTGAACTCAGGGTTCAGTTGCCCCAAGATCATTCCATATTGAAATGCAAGTCGATCTTTAGGTTGAAAAACAATGTAAATGGTGTCATTGGAAAGATTCAAAGCCTCACTTGTTTGCAAACTTATTCACACAACAAACTGGGTGGGTTAGATTATATTGAGGTGTTTGCAGCAGTGGGCCCCCTGTCAGAGATCTATTGCTTTGGCCAGAAAGCCTGTGTTACACTCTCGCTCTAAACACGATGAAATTTCTTATCACTTTCTCAGAGACAAAATGGAACAAGAGGAAGCAAATCTGATTTACTGCAGAACTACTGACTGTCGAAAATCATGCTTCACTAAGTTTGAATCGAGGGAAACTTTGAGACTTTGTAAAACTTTCAGTTCAATAGATCTGAGACAATTTGCTGACTCGGGGAAATCAGCGAACCAGTCCCACCACGTTCTTGAAAGGACCCACTTCTCTAGTTTAAATTCACGAGCAACCTTATACTTTTTTAATCCGCCGTAATAGACAATGCTTTAATGCGATGTAATGGACAACGCTTAGTTCTACTGAATTAACTTTCTTGGAGAGTACTGGTTTTCAATTAATGCGTTGGCTCGCCGATCTTCAGTACTTCTAGCCGTCTTCAGCTATCAGATTGCCGGAAGCAATAGCAAAGGAGCTACACGCGCTTAGAGCGAGGACACAACTTGTTACCGCTTACATATGCTATTCTTTCTTGAAAAACTTCGTATGCCAGATTTATACGCAGGGAACAATTTACAAGATTCCATACACACAGAATTCACTGATCAAGGGAACAGTAATGACAAATCTGACAGTTCAGTACTTAGTCTACATATAGTACAGTAATCATTTCATCAACCAAACGTTAGGTGCAACGTTTCTGTTCGTCATCTGATGTTAAGGCGCATTCATATTTTATGCGCTAAAGAACTTAGTTCACAAATTATCACATGACCGGCTTGCTCGCCTGTAAACGTATGAGTTGTCCCTTTATCACCAGTATGGCTAAAAAGTTAAAAACACTGTTATTAAAAACACTGTTGAGTCTGGCCTATAGAGTGCTAGACTCTCTGATATTGATCTTAGATCACAAAAGTGACCACTCCAGTCTCCACTATATCTCTTTACCAGTACCATGGCTTTTGTCTATAACAAATTTGATTAGACTTTCAGTATAGAGTATTCACTATCTAGTTTCTATAGCAATGATCAACATAAGGCGGCCTGACGCAGGCTCCTGTTCAAGCCTCCCAATTTATGCATAATAGGATGGGAAAATAGATGTTTTCTTTGTGGTTGCCCAGCGCAGGCAAGTGTTATCGGATTCCACATCCACGGAACTAGGAATTTGCGTTCCATAACTCCTCCCACATTATAGCTAGCTCCAGTTTTGACATCTTTTAGAAGATCCCCAGGGTAACCTGGATATGCCCCCGGGCTGTAGCTTCTGGAGCAAGCGCCTGCTGCCTCCAGTGCAGCAGAAGCATCGCCCTGGTAGTAAGCATTTCCGTAGGGATTTGTAGCTGCACCTGCCAAAACCTTGGCAATGGTAATGATCATTCCATCTACACCAACTCCATTGGGCGCCAGCAGTGGCTCTGTGTTGGGACCGAAATCAGGCTTTGCGTAAGGCCATGCGCAAAATCCAGTGCACTGAGTCTCAGAATTGCCAACCCACGCGTAGGGGAGCATTTGTCCAGCTGAGTGAAAGCTTGGATAAGTGTAGAAATGATCTCCGCAGGTACTTCGACAAAACCCATCGACAGACACATTAGCTGCAGTCAGAACGAGATAAATTGCTTTGGGATCTTTTGGAAAGATCTTGAGAGAATTAATAACCAAAGAGCTGATATCATTTTTCTGTAGATTCTTTCCCGACTGTAGCAGGCATCTGTGGTCTCTCCACTGAGCTCTATACTCTGAAATACTTGGGCTCCGTGAAGATCGACGTAGTCTTTGGTGATTGACCACCATTTGGCGACGGTGGGCGTGCCTCTGGGATCAGAGGGAGCCATGAAGGATGCCAGAAACTCCCTAGTGATGGTGGACTTGTCGGAGCTGGAGAAAGAACCATAGAACACAAGGTAGAGCTTGATTGGCGTAGCGCTGGAGAGAACTGGGCCGTTGTGGTATGGGAGGATGAGTGGTTCCACAGGAACAAGATCTGCTCTACTGAATTCCATCCCCAATAAGCACAAATATAATGTCATTGCAATGCCTAGCAGATTCAATCCATTCACTCCGGAAAACCATGTCTTCCCCATGAGCATTTTCAGCACAGGTTCTTATTCTAAGACTAACAGAATCTGCTTCAAGATCTATTTCTTTTCCAGAATTCAACGATCCAGCTGGATATTGCAGCTTAAAATGAGAGCACTGGCTGTGACAACAACAGAAATCCGGATACTGTAAACCTTGGACTTTCAAAGCTGAACTAAGAACTGCAAGCTAGAAGATAGATGGTTTGCTGAATCATTGAGCTTGGAAACTAAATACTAAAACGCAGGAGACGATGATGAACGAGAGCAGCAGAGGCCTTGACCCAAATTGAGCTCGAGACTAAAGATATCTGAAAGGTAAGAACAAAATTCCAAGAGAAAAACCCGAAGAAGGACTAGAAAGAGGGACAGAGACAAAGCACACTAATGAATATTCAGAAGATACGAAGCAAATTACCAAAAAACTTGATCCTAGACATGAAAGTGCTCTCAAAAAGTAATAGTTCTCAACCCAATTTTTTAACTCGATGTATTAAGCATTTTATATGACATCTTGAGCATTATGAAAGGGAAGGAGTAGGGCAGATGGCATTTTCCTGGACAAGGAGTCAAATGCCTCTCTATTGGGCTTCTAGAATGTCATCACCTTGAGCTACTTTCACATAATAAGGGCATTAGATTTTTCTTCTGACAACCATTATAAAATGAAATCTCTCTAAAAGCAGATTTATCATACACTTGAGGGCATTAGATTTTTCTTGTGACAACCATTATAAAATGAAATCTCTCTAAAAGCAGATTTATCATACACTTGAGGGCATTAGATTTTTCTTGTGACAACCATTATAAAATGAAATTTCTCTAAAAGCATATCTATCATACTTTTTCTCCTTTCTCATGGCATCATTAGTTTCTGCAAATTGTGCTTTTTAAGGAATATGTGGCCAAAAAGAGCCACATGTGATCATTACGTACTATGTAACATGTTGTCGAGAGTTCATTTCACTTAGAGAAATACTTGCTCTAGAATCTTGGTGAGGTAACATGTTGTTAGAGAAATATTTGCTCGAGAATTTTGGCGAGCTCAATAAGGTATCAAAAGTTAAAGGGAAGTCGAAATGGGATGGTACTATGGTTTTGAGTGAATTTTCACATGGGCCATTGTGAATCCATAATGGCTTGCAATCACTTTTTGAATGTCATTTTGAGGATAAGCATTTTTTTGGGGGGAATAACATGTCTTAATTTAGTATTTTATGCACTTCATTAAAATGTTGTAAGGTTGGAACTTGGGTTTTTACAAGCAAAGTTCAGATGCGAATTATGTACTATGTATCATTCATGAGGAGGCGAGGCCTGTGCTAGCACACTGAGCTACAGGAGTGACAAAGTATGCTACATGGAGATGGCTAGCTATCGGATGAATGATATATGACATAGCAATTTGGAAATGGATGGTTTGGATGACAGTAGTTTCTAAGCCCGTGCTATGGTCTACAATAAAGTGTTTCTTGGTCAAACCATAAACTGTCACGTGCATGTTTTTTTCCTTTTGGAGCTACTACCTATATGTAACGGATAGTTGGAATTTTATTTTGCTTGTTTTTTAAATCTCTTAAAGAAAGTAGGATGGGAATCACCCCTACAACCCAATGTTTCATTTTTATAAAGTTGATTATGCTTTTAGAAAAGTTAACCATTCAAGTTGCAATGAAAGGATTGCATGCTAGATAAGGGATTAAAGGTTTGGCCTTGTAACTCCGAGGTAAGGTCATCATAATATCAATGTTCGGGATACCTTTTTGAGGTTTCCCTCCAATTTTGTAAGGTTTTAGATATTGTCTATTTTTGAAATTTTTTGCCTTCTAAATAATGCATGTTAGATTTTTTGACGACAAAATACTGGAAATTTATATTAATTAATTATTTTATTAACTCAAAAAATTTTATGTAACCTAAGTTTCAAAAGGACGTACCTACTTTACTATATACTCCATATAAAAAGAATGAACCTACATTTAAAAAACTTTGTCATTTCTTTAAAAGTCAATTTCTTGTAAAAATTTTGAAATTGATTTTTGAAGAAAGATGCCGATTTCCTTCTTATACTTTGTCGACTTTTCTAAACACATTGTCATATGCCCGGTTAATTCTATAGTAAATTTGTAACTCTAGTCATTCAAAGAGGCACTAGTCGTTATGGGCATCTAGCAGGTTCATCTTAATGACGCGGAAGAGACTTACACTACCGTAACTTGATAGACGATGTATTAAGTCGTCTTTAAATTTAAAAAGCTTACACTGGTAGACGTAGGTATTTTAAGAACATCGTCTGTATATATGTTGTGTATAACTGTGACCACTAGTAGCTTAACAAGTACACAAAAAGAAAGAGCATGGCCTCAGTGTTCGGGAAAATCGGCAAACTATAGAAATGGAACAGGAGAGTTTTCTCGAAAATTGGCATCATAAAATGCCTGACGATTTTTAATACAAAGCATATATATCATTTATAAGTAAAAGTCTTAAAAAACTGAGTTGTTCCATAAAATGCAGTTTTTTTTTAAGATAACTCAAAGTGGTTTCCCGAGCACTAATCTGCCCAATAAAAAATTTATATCAATGAGTAATATACGTATTCTCTACAAAGCATTTAAGAAAGCCCTCTCTTTTGAATTGAAGTGCAATAATATCTGCCTTTTATATTACACTTCAAAATGGCATTGATAGCCAGCACATTACACTTTAGTCCCTTTCAAGCGTGGCCTTGGAAGTCAAGTTGTCTCCCATTAAATGTACGCACACCCACATTATAAAATAATACATGAACGACCCTAACTAAATTTCTTTTATCGATAAAAGACTCGACTTTCGAGCTCATAAAACATAAAACATAAAACATTATTTATATATTTTATATTTTATATTTTATAGTCTAATTTTTGAAATATCTGAAATGGATTACGTGGCATATGGTTATAGGGGTCACGTGTAAACAAAATATCTAGAAAATATCTAGAAAGAAGGGCGACATGACTTGTGCAAAAACGGTGGACACGTCACTGATAAAAGACAATATCTAAGAAGAAGGGCAACGTGACTTCCTAGCATTTCATCGCCAATTTTCCCTTTACTAAAATCATATTTTTTTTTTCATTTTTGTTTTTCTTTCATATTCGGAATGCGTGCAACTTTTCTTTTTTCTTTTTCTTTCTCCAATTTTTTATTTTATTTTTAGTTTACATGTATTTGAGTGGTGCATGCTAAAAATTTAAACACTTTTGTCAGTGCTCTGGAACCTCTTTTTGATTTATCCGCAAAAAATTTGCATTTAAAATAACTTATCTATCGCCCGAGCATGAAAGCCCTTCCCAGGCGGAATGGTCTCGGAGAGTTACCTTCCTCCCATAAAAGATTGTTAAATATTTTATGATATTGATTTTTGAGAAAACTTGTCAATTCCATTCTTATACTCTGCCGATTTTCACAACATTGACTTTCGTTGAAAAGTAAGTGTAAAAACAGTTTACACTAATAAAGTAAACAAAAGAATAAGTGTTTTAATGTCTTGGAAGACGGGACTACGTTCTCCTTGACTTATTTGTTGTAGAAAGGGCCTTTCACGAGACCTCCGAGGGTATTGATTAACGTATTTGTATTTATTTCAAATTTCCAAAGACTCTTGGTATTTGTTTTTTGGATACAGAGTTAAGCCACTAGTGGATTATACACAATATATACAGCCTGGCCACACCATCTGGGCAATGCCAAGAGCAGAGCAAGCTCCTTACAATGTCACTACGCAGCGGTTGGGATTCGAGCCTGCGATGGACAAGACTCTTGGTATTGACTACTTCAACTTGTATCACTCCATTTAGTCAAGAAATTTTTAAAGAGGCTACCAAGATTAGCTGCTTTAAGAAATAGTTCTCTTTCAATTGTATTTTTTTTATATAGTCCTTAAATCTATGGTTAACCATGCAAAGAGAAAAAAATAACTTAAACACGAATTGTTTTATAAGTTCATAAAGTCTTTATACGTGCCATTGTAACTTTTACCAAGTATTGGATTCCATGCCCAAGGGCATTTTGCCTTGTGATGACAACTATTTAGTGCAAACAAATTTTATGTGTATCTATACCTATAATAATGATGTAATTGTCGTTCGGCTGACTTTAAGGCCCTTTTGGGCCCTATATTATTTTGCTTGATATAGGACCCATGTCTTTTGCTCTTTTTTAATCGAAATGAGAGAGAGAGAGAGAGAGAGAGAGAGAGAGAGAGAGAGAGAGAGAGAGAGAGAGAGAGAGAGAGAGAGAGATTGTGGCTCCAAGTGCAACTCCTCAAACTGGCAATCATTTGCGAAGTGGCTCTGTTCTTCTTAGAATTGCCTTGAAATGATAAATGCAAAGTGGTGAAATTTGTTAGGCCTGAAAAATCTCTATTAGTGTTGCAGGTAAACAATTCACTTGTGCTTCTTGAATCTCTAAGAACCTTTTGAATTTGTATGCTGGACCTGCTCAAAAATTTACGGAAGCTGGTTGAGCAAACAACACTCAAAATATGGTCATAAGTGTGCTCAAAATATTGATATTATCTTTGAATCTTTGTTGGAATTCAAACAGGTCTGCAAGAGAAAATACTAACTCGTTGAGCCAAATTCCAAATAAAACATTGCCCAGATTTTCATGCTGTGATAGACGGAACCTATGGAAAACCCTGTAAAATCACATTGAATCTGCTTGACATAGTGTGTTGAAGAACTATCTCAGAAACATTGTTTTCTTGATAAAGCATGGGAGAGAGAGAGAGAGAGAGAGAGAGAGAGAGAGAGAGAGAGAGAGAGAGAGAGAGAGAGAGAGAGAGAGAGAGAGAGAGAGAGAGAGAGAGAGAGAGAGAGAGAGAGAGAGAGAGAGAGAGAGAGACTCGTTGTCGGGTCCCAGATTATTTATGGTAATGGCCCTCCTAATGGCCATTTCCTAATGCCGTCCAAATTGAAGATAGAAACATGGGAATTTTTATAGATAGTTTCACGGATTTCCTTAACTAAAGTGCCAATTATCAAAATAGGTAATAGAAGCTAGTTGGTTGCCCTAGTGTTGTAACTTTTGGCAACATTTTAAAGTTATTCATGTTATTACACTAAGAGTATCAATGTTTGTAATCACATGGAGAATCTAAGTAAATTCAAAGCAACCATAGACTATAAAAATGATATGCATATTATCTCTAGAAATCCCAATGTGGCCAAAAAGGCTTTGAATATTGGATTTATGAAATGTGTATAGTTGGTACTTGAAAGTGATGAACACACCCTTTTATGAACATAGGGGGCATTCAATTATTTTATTGTATATTTAATTTTTTTCTCATTCAATAGTTGATGAGGTGTTTTGGGCCTTAGGGCACCTCATAAAAGTTTTTTGAGCAAGTCAATGTGCTAAAAGGTTTTCAAGAATCTCCAATACAAGACTTCAAAGTCATATATTTGGCAATAATTCTTATGAGATGTACCCTTTGTAACTTGAAGATTTTACATGAGCGCATACCATGCTTCAAACATCAGTCAAAATGTATTTGACACTTTTGGTATGTGCTAATAAACATAATAAAATCCATAGCATGCCATTTAAATTTAATGTTTAATGTGATGTATTAATGTGTATGATTGTATACATTTTATGTGAGTCAAACACTTAAAGTTTTGGCTAGTATGTCATCATTTTGCCATGCATGTTTTTTCCATTATCAATCTAATTTATTATGAACATTCATTACATGGAAGACATATTCTTCAAGTACAAGTTTTGAAAAATAACGTGAAAAATCACAAAAAGGGATCTCACACTATTAGTTATGGAATATATTAGCTGATTTCCAAGCTTATGGTATATGAGACTCATGCATAACACACCAATTTCCAAGCTTATGGTATATGAGATTCATGCATAACACGCCAAATAAACACAATTCCTACATATCAAGACAAAATTTTACTAGCATAATTGACGCATTTAGTCTTATGGGTATTACCAACTATTATTTCAGAAAATTGATCTCAAATACAATAATCCCTCCCTCTTGTTGATTTAGAACAAATGCACTGATATAATGCAATTTTATCTTTTTTGGTTGTTCACACTAAAATATCAACATTGTTTACACATCATGAAGCCTTTGGGAGAAGAAAATAAATATCTTCACATCAAACCTTCTGATTATGATTGGTATTGTACAAGTGATTTCATAACTTCATCAAAAAAGGAATAATTCTATTGAGAAGTTAAAAGATTGAACAACATTGATGTTTAGTGGTATAAGAAATTACCATGGAACTTGTATCATGAAGTCTTGTAATGCCCATAAAAGGTGAAAATGGGACCCATTTGAATGGGAATGTTATTCAAGTTGCTTTTGAATTGACTGATTGCAAAACAAAATTTGAACCTGACGTGAATCGAACACGCAACCTTCTGATCTGGAGTCAGACGCGCTACCATTGCGCCACAGATCCTATGTGCTTTTGTTATTGATCTTTAATGACTTGATCCTTTGCTGCTATGGCAAATCAAAAAGGAAAAGGTGAGTGATTCTAAGGTTCACAATCTACCTATCTACATAACCACATAAAACCACATTGGCAAGGTACATAGCATGGCCCCTTGGAAGATGACGCCCTCAGTAGACCTACATAGCTAAGAAAAGAGCCACCACATGTGAAGAAGAAAAAGATTCATATACAAACATCGAAGATACATCCATTAAAGCTCAAAGTTGTGAATATATACCATGTGTTATACAAAAATTTACTTCTAAAGAATGAAGCATTCATTGAGGATGTAAACATGTAACCCATTGGATATCACAAGGTAATTCAAGAGATTATGTCCATCTTGGTATTTTCAACAAGATAAAGACATGAATTTGGTGGTCACTAGTGTGTGCCAAGCATGGTGCCATAAACACACTAGAAAGAGGGATTGAGTCTTGGAACTCCATGGTGCCTTGGCTAGTCACACATTCAACTCCCGTATAGTTTTGTTGCCATTCAACATTTTTCCTTGTGTCTATAAACTATAGATTTCCATATTCATGCTTTTTCAAGGAGTGTGGACATAAAGCTTAACTTTTTGCAAATTTGAGACGGGTGACTTTGAGAGAAACTAGAGCATATGCACACAAGTGGGGTGTCCTAGGTGTTAGTCCACATATGATACGACATTAACACTAAACATTGATAACTTGAAAGGAGCTCTTTGATCATACAAAGAATGAAAAAAGTTCGAATTGAATTAGACATTTATGGAACTCACAAGAGCATTTTTGTTGATCGAGACCACTAGGGAAATTGTCCATGTCCATGTTCCCGAGAATCCAGGGACACAAAAATAGAACTTGGTAAAACAGGAAAATGAACAGTTTCAAATGACAAGTGTCTTCTTTCTTGTAGGTCCTCTAACATTTTTCGGACTCTTTTCGATCATTGAACTGTCTTCGAATCTTCTCTTTGGATTTTCCAAACAGTTTTTCTCGAAGGCCTTGCCAAATAGTCATCCAAGGCCGTGGCACTCTTTGCATCAGGTAGTCTTGTTTTGAATCCTCAGGCCTTGGTCCTATGCCTTGGTCTAGCAAAGGTGTCGCTCTTACTTCTTGGAAGGGTTGAAGAAAGTCCCTTCAAAGGCTACACAGTCTCATCAAGTGGATCTTGATCAAAAACATTGAAATTTGGTGGTGACAGAGGTGAGCTTAGTTGACGATTGGTGGGTGGTGGGTTAGTTATGAGGTTGTATTGAGTTGTTGGTGAAATGAATTGTTTTAAAAAATTGTCATCAGATTTAAAAGAAGATGTGGTGGGAATGGTGTCAAAGGTGGAGGTGGAGGAATGGTAACAATAGGGGTGAGAGAGATGATAACAGTGGTAGTATCAACAATGGTGGTGATAGTAAATGTAGGAATGGGGGTTAGTGGTGAGACTGGTGCAATCTCCTCGAAAACTATCTCCACCTTCTCCTCCACAATGTCGCCTTCATCAAAGCAGTCAAGAGCATCTACATCGATGAAGTCATCTTGCTTCAGAGAAGAGAGGTCTTCTACTTTTTTCTCAACCTTTGGGCTTTCCTGAACATTTTATATTACAAGTGTCGCTTCAGTATTGTCTTCTGCCTCGACTGCAAGTGTGTCAGCAGGCAGTTTCCTTTCTCCCTCCCTTGAATCTATTGCATGTGGTTGTAGTTGGATTGCCATCATAGAATCAACCACTTGTTGGATGCGAGAGGGGGTGATTGCAGCACTTGGATGGACCCGGATGGTGATTGGGACCTGGACCTAGCAGCAGGAGGTGATTGTGCTCATGGTGACTGGGCCTATTGAGTGTCCATCAACTGGAGCTCTGGTGAGGAGGCGACAGATTTTTGTTTTCGTGTTCTGGTTCTTCTTGTCTGCAAGCTGCCTTCCTCTTTGTCCTCATTGTCCTTACTACTTGATGGGATGTCTTGATAACCTTCCGTCCTTTTCTTCTTTCTTGGGAGCAACTTTTGTGTTTTGGATGGTGGTGGGCTGTCGGATTCCGTCTCTGAGTTAGGAGCCGATTTTCTTGTAGTGACCTTTTTTCTCTGCTTATTTGCTGGTGTGGTGTAGGCCCAAATATCTATGGAGACGATCTATCTTGACGTTTCTTGGACATGAGCTCATGTGATGCAGCAACAGGTTGTCGTGATGTTGTGCATGAGGGAGAGGCTTTGGAAGGTTTGTAACCTTTGATAGCAGCAGCATCTCGTGGCGCCAAGCAAGCTTCAAATCTAAGTTGTTCTGACTCTTGGCTATGTCAAAAATGATGTAGCCCAAAGATGTGACTGGGGCTCTTTTCTTCAAGGCACTTATCAGCTATCTGGAGATGATCTTTGCCCAGTTATACATATTTTGCTAGCCTTCGTAGGATTCTCCTAGCATGGCAAAAATCTGAAGAGGGATCAAAACTGTCGGATCGAAATTGGAATGCTATTTGTCGGATGCAAAAAAGTGTGGCTTTTTGGAAACAAACGTATATGCAATGTCGGATGTATTGTAAACTTGTTGGATGCAAATTGGAAAAAAAAAATTGAGAGTCCAATGCAACATGATCCAAGTTTCGATTCTTTTGAAACTTCTTGAAACTGCAAAAGAAAGCGTGTGCTTGCATTCGTCACTCTGAAGAAGGCAGATTCTATTTTATCACCAGAATATATAAAAGGAATTTTGATGCAGCCTTGTTGTAAGAAATTATGTATACGCAAAATCATTTACAAAGAATGTGAAGAATTGAGACTAAGTGTATGGAGAAAGCGAGGATCGGATAGACAATACTGACAGATGCAAACTGTGTAGGCAAATTTGGATGTTGATTGTATTGCACTTCGGAGGCAGATGTAGAAGGTAGTGATGGATGTGAATTGGTCGGATACAGAAAATGATGAGACAGTCGGATGCAACAAAGTTGGTGTTGATGTAAAACTCCAAAAACGTGAATGGCAAACTAGAAGAACACTTCAGACAATCTATGAAAAATAGAAACAAAGTACAAATAGTGTGGGAGTGGATGCTAAATGCATAAAAGATAGAAATGTATTTAGACTTTTAGAAAGAAGTTAAAACTTGTAGGGTTTGTGCCGCACAGATGGATGAATCTATGGAAGCTATGGAGTATGGAACAAATGATAGAATGATTGAGGGCGGTCAAATTGCAAGAAAACTTGTCTGAATCGGATCATAGAACGCAAAGATCATCAGAATTTCCCAATCGGACATGAAATATCTCGAGAATTTTTGTGAAGTGAAAATGACTTGGACCTCCGATGTACTTATACAAAAAAATTTAGGTCAGGCGTCAGATGCATCTTGTCGAATGAAAATCATCGGATGCATCTATGGGATGTAAATCGTCAGATGCATAAAACTGGTAGATGTAATCTATTATGGAAAGATCGTCGGAAGTAAACGTGTCGAAAGGGAATGCATCGGATGTAGGTGTAGTCATCATCAGGCAAACTGTCGGATGTCATCAGTGATGGCATCGGATGTAGGCTGTTGGATGCACCGTCAGATGCAGTCTGAACCTATTGTCAGTTGTACATTCGGATGAAAAAGTTGAAAAAAAAAATTTGGATTTTTTGGATACTGTGAAAAAAAATGGAAATATATTGTACACAGGACTTACCGTAATTCTACTGGCATAATTATAGCCTCTTGGCCATATACCAGCTCAAATGGTGTTTTCTATCCCATGGCTCATTTCGGCGTTGTTCAATATGCCCAGATAGCAAAAAATAACTTTTTTTTTCCAATCTGATCGACTTGTTTCTACTATCTTGGTTAAAACCTTGCAAATTGTTTTGTTCAAAGATTCAGCCAGTCCATTGCATCTAGGATAGTCGGAATACTCTTTCGGTGTATAATGGAGTAATGCGTTAGTAAAGTGTTGATTACTTCATTAAAAAAATGAGAATTTCGATCACTTACAAGTTCTATTGGACAACCAAATCAAGCAATAATGCTTTCATAGAGGAAGTGTGCTACAGATTTCACATTTGCTTTTCTCATTGCTCTAGCCTCTATCCATTTTGTTGCATAATCAGTGGCAATCAGGATGTATCATGTTTGTGTGCCACGTGCTACTGGACTAATAGGTCCAAAAAGTTCAATTCCCCATTTGTGATATACTTGACTTTCAAGTATTAGAGTAAGGAGATTGTGGTTGGCTTTCTGAATATTCTTTGTGTGTTGACAAACATCGCAAAATTTTTCATAAGCATGGGTGTCTTTGAATAGGGTTGGCCACCAAAATCCTACCAAAAGGATTGCCCTAGTAGTAGCATCAGAGGAAAAATATCCACCCCCAATAAATTTGTGTGTAAAGGCAATAATCTGTTGGACTTCAAATTCATGTACGCAACGACGTGTAGTACCATCAACACCTAGCTTATATAGTTGTCCTGCAATAAAATGATAAGGCAAAGCTTTGATAATGAGTTTTATTTTTTGTGGTTTTTTCAACTAGGGATCTATTTCCCCAGTTGCTAAATATCTAGTGATATCATCAACCCATAAAGGTGTCACATCTATATAAAATAGACACGCATCTAGTAACTCATCATTTATTGGCTCATCAGATGCTTCAGCATTGGGTAATCATGAAATATGATTAGCCAAAAAATGTTGTGATCCCTTTCAAATAACAACTCAAAAGTTGAATTCTAAAAGAATCAACAACCATCGTGCAATTTGTCCGGTTTTGCATGGTTTATTCAATAGATATAGAAGAGCATGATGGTCGGTATAAAAGACAAAAAGCTGGCCTAGCAAATAATGATGAAATTGTTGAACGACATAGACCATTGCTAATGCTTCTCTTTCTGTACCTAAACCCTAAACCTCAGATGGAACCAGCTGATATCTTAGGAAACTGATTGGAAAATTCATTTTGAATTCTCCAGGTTGCGTTAAAACAGCACCAATGGCATACTTACTAGCGTCCATATGCACATGGAGCTCCTTAGTATAATCAAGCACACGAAGAATTGGTGTAGTGACTAAAGCTTGTTTGAGGTCTTCAAAGGCTTTAATCCATTCTTCTGTCCACCGTGGATCAGTAACGATTTTGTATACTAACCTCACTTTATCGGTGTAGTGTATTATAAAAATGCAATCGTAACCCATGTGGCCTAGAAAGACATAAATTTCCTTCATTGTAGCTGGTAGGGGCATTTCTAGACTCACCTTGATCTTTTCAGGATCAATGGATATACCATTTCGAGAAATGATATGCCCCAGTACCACTCCTTTTTTTCAATAAATTTGGCACTTTTCGAAATTCAATGAAATTCTGAACCTTCGACAGCGAATGAACATCGATATGCTTATCCCTAGATGAATGTACACGAAGATCATCAAGATAAATCTCTAGATTCTTGTGTAGCAGATTCTTGAAAGCTCGTTGCATCACCATTTGGAATGTCGATGGGGAATTGCATAGATCGAATGGCATAACAATATATGCGAATGTGCCAAACTATGTAACAAATGCCATTTTGGAATGATCTTCAAGAGCAATTTGGACTAAAAAATAGCCAATAAAACCATCCATGAAGCTAAAAACTTCTGCTCCTACCATATCTTCGAGGATTTGTGTGGTCAGAGGTAATGGGAAGTGATCTTTTTCTGTTTGGTCATTAAGTTTTTTCAAATCCATGCAAATACGAAGTTTACAATTTTTCTTTGGTACCAGCACAATTGGTGATACCCAACTAGTGTGCTCAATTTCATAAATGAAACTAGCATCAAGAAGCTTTTGAATGTCTTCTCTTATCTTCTCTCGATAGGTAGGATTGGTGCAATAAGATTTCGCTCTCACAGGTATTGCACCATTCTGTAATGGGATTGTATGCACTACAACATCAGGAGGAACTCCCTTCATTTCTTTATAACTCCAAGCAAACACATCTCTGTATTTGCGCAATAACTTTTCCAAATTCCATAATTGGGTTGGATTCAGGTGGGATCCTACGTGCACAAAACGATCTATGTCTTCATCACTATCCTTCATATTTAGAGGTATTGTCTTTGCAGGTCCCTCAAAAGAAGTTGATGGTGGTTGAGGTTCCCGTTTCGGTTTTACCATACTGATGATCACATCATCAGTCATGTAATCCTTAAAGTGCTATGGAACATCATATAGTGGATCATCAATTATCTTTGGTGGGATCTTAGAAATGTCCTCTACAAATTTGCTTTTTGATGATGAATCTTGACTGGAATTTTTTTGGTTTCTTACCAAAGGTTTCATTGGTTGTTTCAGATTTTCACACATTTGGAATTGCTTTCAATCAATCTTACATCGACCTTTGTTTTGTTTTTTAGCATGAAAAATGTTTGAGTATCTATAGTAGTAGGCATGCATGGATTTTTTTTGTGTTTTTTCTCAAACTAAGTTTTCGTCAATGATGCTCAAAACTTCATCATTATGTAAATCCCATTGATAGACTTTTAACTTTGGTCTGTATACACGAGAATTTATTGGTTGTGAATGTTGTACCTGAGCCAATGAGGGAGTTTAATCTCTTTCGGTATACGACATCTTCCTAAACTTTTTGGATCCAGCAAATGGACAAGCTGGTCGTCAGATAACTCATCTTCTCCCACAGTAAGAATGTCATCCTGACTGGTGGATATTTTAGTAGAAAAAGTATTTTCAGATATCCACTCAATAGGGAGTGTATCTATCATATATAAAGGCATGATGGGAGTGTTGATATCCGTGGAGTTTATAGTTATATCGAGTGGGTCCTCTTCCTAAACTCTTGTTCACAAAGAGTACCATTGACATCGCTAAAGCATGAACCCAGTTAATGATATCAATACTCTGCATGTAATGACTCTTTATGGTTGAATCGACACTTTTTGGGTCATCATAGGTAGTAGAAGACCAATCATTTTCAATTCGTGCAGGCTTTATTTTTTCGGTGGCATCGATAGAGATTCTCTTGTCTCTGTTGCCGAAGACTATCTTGTTTTTCTTCCAATCTTGAATCACTCTGGCCATTTCTAACCAAGACATTCCAAAAAGAAATTTATAGGTGTGTGGTTCATCATGAAAGTTTAGTACAATACACTCTATGGTGAAATTCAAACCTACAATTTTAATCGGTAAATTATGTGACATACAAGCATCATCATTCTTTGGTCAGCCATTCATAACTTGTACTTAGGCTTTTCTACTGTGGATATTCCCCATGCCTTTGCTAAGGACAAGGTGATAATATTCAGTCCAGACCCACTATCGAGAATGGCTTGTATGGATGGATAGGATTTGTAGTGCACAGGTAAGGTGATGATGTTACCTTTAGCAACACAAATGAAGTAAGCTCATGTCTACACTATGAACCACCTCATTGTTTTTCAGTTGTCTCAACTTATCTGGTATATCAAGCTGTTGGGAGCTGTGCAATACGGCATCCTACAGGGGTTTCAAAAAGTTGATGGCCATGTAGAAGGGCATGATGATTTGTGCTTGTAAGAGATTGAAAAAAATCTCTATTCCTCATGGTGGTTGCCCCTGCGTAGGTAGCTGGGCAATGGCGAAGCAGAAATCCTCTCTTCATCTCTATCCAACTCATCTCGAAATTCATGGTATTGCCTTTGAGCTTCTACAGGGTCAAGTTAGGATTGTGGAATCATGGAAGTATTGGCACTAGGTTGTGGTTGTGCTGGGTCCTTATTCTGATCTAAGGTCCTTTGTTGTGCTCATGTGACAGCAAGCAACAGCTCTTCAGATATCCTATATGCTAGAACTATCTTTTTGGTTTGGTTAGGGCAATATTTATAGCAATGTTTTCTAATAAAATTAGCACATTCAATGACAGATTGATATTGTAGTCTACATTCACTTTGAAGGTGAGTGGTTTCTCTACATACAAAGCATCTCTTCTTAAGGGCTGAAGGAAAAATTGCATAAGCCTCTTGGTTGGTTTGACTAGGCTGCTCCTCCAAATAAATTGATCGTTCAGATAGGAGGTAGATGCCTCATCTACGTATGTGTTATTAGTGCCTTCATCATAAATAGATCATCGGTTGTGGTATCATAAGAAGAATTATCTACCAAATTGCCTATATATGAGGTCGGTTTTGTTGGTTGGGCAGATCCTCTTGGATCTAGGAGTGCCAATCTTTGTTGTTGTGCAGGTGGGTGTTGTCTTGGCAAGTCCTGAACTTGCACTGGACTCATATAATGTGGGTTATATTGAGCTTATGCTTGGCCTCGTGGTGCATATTGTTGTGGTCTAGAATATTGCATGTTGCATGGGTTGTACCTACAGCTTGATGTGGCATGGGTTTTTGTGTCACAAAGTATACAATGCTACGTTTCATATGGTCTGTGTGATGGACACTCATTACCGGTATGTGCACCACCACATTGTGGTCACCAGGTGTTTTCACCGCCTATGAATAGCATTACCAGATGGAAATTGCCTTGGGAACTGACTTTGAATAGACTTTAAGACTTGTTGAAACTCTTTGTTGAGTTTCTCCATTTGTTGTTGATGTTGTTGATTCATCAACTCGAATTGAGATTTCCATACTTGGTCTGAATCTCTTGTCTCACTTGGACAATTTTCATTAAAAATATGGTGAGCTCTTTTTTCTTTATGGTCCTCATCATCCAATAAGTAAAAAAAACACCCTTTGTCTTCTTCTCGAATGGCATCGGACATGTCGGATTTAAGAGTATGATACTCTTCACTGTCAAAGTACAGCAAAAAAGGACCAAGAAAGGATCCAAATCGATCACAAGTGTGATTGGGTGTTAGATTAGATTGATTTACCAATCTACACAAGATTAGATAGCACTAGATCAAATCTACATCAACAAATCTAACAAGAACAATCAAATATGATCAAAACTTGTACTTGCTGGTTTCACACGTTGAAGACCTGTCAAAGTACGGACTACCAGCAAATGATGAAGTCACTAAGGTTAGAAACCATTAGAAGCATTAAAATCACAAGACAAATGGAGAGATTACTCAAGAAATGCACCAAAACCAGGATTTAGCTTTCTTGTCAATTATAGCCAAATGGAGCCACCATATATACACAAGAGCTGATGCTTACTCAGCTAATTTGGCACGTGTGAGAGTGGCTACTCATCAAAGGATCCACCAATAATTTTCACTATGGCACATGGACCAAGTTTCCTAACTTATAGCCCCCTCCCTTGATTTTAGGCAATTTTCCTAATTTATAGGGACTTGCACAAATATCTACTACAAGTTGAATCTCACCTACTACTGATGTTTTCACACATGTGAGCAGTCCTGGGCACGTGTGAGATCACTCCTATCCATGTGAAATAGCTTTTTCCTACCAGTAAAATGATGCCAAGTGGCATATAGCTAGAAAACTAGATTTTGGCCATTTAAGCCACTCATTAGGGGAGTTTTGAGCTCCATAAAGACCCTTTAGGAATTCATCGCAAGATGTAGTTTATATTATTAAAATATTATAACACTGATACTTTTGACTTGCCATAACTTTTTAATCGTAGCTCAAAACTATGTCATCTAACATATCATTGGAAAGCCCTTGTTGAGTACTTTCCAATGCACCAAACTCTGCTAAATTAGGACTTACCACTAAAAAGTTATGCCATTTTTAGTGTGGACTCAAAATGTGGACTCAAAAAGTTACGTTACGTAGATTTCAAATTTGAGTGTTTTGATTGGTCCATGTGTAAGAAAAAATTGAGAAAAAAAATATAAAAAGAATCTTTACAAAAGGGTCTTTTTTGGATTTAGAACTCCTCTAATGAGATCTCAAATGAAATGGTAGGTACAAACTATATGACTCATCTAAATGATAAATGCATTTATTTCACACGTGGAAACAGGCTCCACACATGTCTAATGATGATATGTACTACTCATAATGGTATTTACAAGATTTGATCAAGTTAGCTTTTCCCAATTTTAACACTCCTCCTCAAAACTAACTTGATAAAAATATGATGATATTGAGATTGACTCCATGGGCTGAATTGGTCTTCAAATATGGATTCTTGCTGGTTCAAAGGTGTGAAGATCACCCAATGAGCTTGACGCTCGATCCGAAATCACCGTTATCCATGATAATGCCTCTTGGATGTTGACTTTTTTGATGAACTTGAGAGCTTTGCACCATTCTAGCACCTCTTTCATTGATTTGTTTCATCCTTGAAGCATATGTTGATCCAAAAGCTCCTCCTCCTTGAAAATAGCTGCACACTCCATGAGAAAATAAAGAGTCCTTCTTGACTCATGAGGATCACAAAGATCCAACATCATGTTACCAAGATCTCGAGTGATTAGGCTCATCAACATTGGCAAGACTATGCATGCTATAGTAACAAAGAGTTTGTATCATATCTTCATGCTTGGTTTCCATGCTAATCTCAGATCTAATGAGGCTAGATACTTCATTATGGAGATAAGTTTCCTTAGAGGATGATTCATTTTCTCTCATAAAGAGTTTACAATTTGCCTCAATACATGAAAAAAGACAATTTTTCACACTATGATGGACAAATCACTC
>CM055107.1:5415996-5516899 GCA_029204225.1 Diphasiastrum complanatum | reverse complement strand
ACTATGACCGCAATGCTACAAAGTTATTTGCAAAATATCTCTGCAAAAGCAAAGGAAATTATCAACGTTGAACTTCAGACAACTACTGCAAAAAAGGTGGTCACTTTCGAGGAAGAGGACGAAGAAATCACGCAGACAAAATTGTGTAGTGTTGTTATCGATAAACCAACCTCAAATCGAAGACGAAAGAATATGACATCATTACTGATATCGGATCTCTTTGTCCGAACATTACTTTTGAACAGCTGTTGGCAGATAACAGTTATTATAGAAAAGCAATTGAATATGGCCTTCTATGCCCAGAAAAGAAAAAAAAAAAGTTTCTTCCTGCCAGATACCTGGTGGTTTTGTCTATCGTTTAGGCGATCTCGGTGGCATCCTGAGATTGGTATTACCATTGGGGATGCCTGTTTGAAAAAGTGCCAATTGACTCTGGTTCCAGTGTAAATATAAGTAACAGAGAGACACCAGCTCATGCCTGGGCTGATTGACAGTCAACCGACACAGCGAAACATCGAGTTAGTTGATATCGACACGACGAAAACCTGTTGGAGAAATGAAGGATGTCACCTGTCTACATTCAAGCCATTGCCATTCACCAATGATTTTCATTGTTATCAAACCACTCGGTTTGCATCCTATTCTGTGCTGATTGGATGACCTTGGCTTTATCAATCAAACACAAGCGTACATTGGACAATCTATGAGAGCTGATGATTCAGACTGCGGTGATACCAATAACCCGAGTAAGAGCCAGCAGAACAAATTATAACCTGGAGTCCTGACAAATATGAAGGTGAAACTCCTTTGTCCGACACCGAGCTTTACATCAGAAGAGTCTTCGTATGCCTTGAATATTTTTCCCAATGAATCTGATATTGAAGTGCAGTACTTTGAATGTTATGAGAATGCTGATGACGAAGATATCTTCGATGCCTGCAATGCTGAAGCGGATGTTTTGTATGCAAAGACTTGTAAATATGATTTCCATTTGGACCCATGTGTATCTTGTACTGAGTTGGACACCAAAACCGAACAATGAAAATATTATCGGCCAAGGTACAAAGATCAGAATGTGGTACCCTATCACCCAATAGTGCTTTTGTTACGACAAGCACACATGAATCTACAATGAATCACAAACATGGGTTGGTCAGACTATGTTTTAAAATATGCAATGAAATCAGAACCTATAGGATCATTGAATCTAAATGCTGCTGATGCCAAAAGAATAGGATATTGAATGCCATGTTCAAGATTATACAAATAAACAGATGCTTCAAGATGAGAAGCGACAACAGATCGTGAACATTCTATTGCAACACAAATCATTTTTGTGTGACTCTGTATTTCAAGTTGTGTCTGAACAAGTAGATGACAATGTGACATCTTTGGCGAAAGATACCAGGATGCATTGGGTATTGCACACGAATTTGAATATTTTGGAAATACCTCATTGACAATGGAACAAGAAAATATCTACTCACTTTTGATATCAGAAACTTCAGGTATTTTGTGCTTTCGGGTACACCTGGAAGTGGAAAAACACATTTCATAAAGTATCTAGCGTACTCACTTGACAAATTGAACAGACCCGTGTTGCTTTGTGCTACTACTGGTGCCAGCTAGCATCAAGACTTAGCAAACGTGCAACAACAATGCACAACATGTTTTCCATCCCTGTCAATGGCTTATACGTATGAAATTTAATGCCAACTGACATACGTTTCAGAACAATACTTGCTGCTGAATATATCATTATCGATGAGATGTCCATGATGACCGCACAAACATTACGGCTTGTTGTGCATCAAATAAATCAAATAAAATCCACCCCATGCAATGTACCTTTTAAAAATTATATTCTATTATTAGTCGATGATCATGCACAATTTCCAACAATATGCAGACATCGAATATAAAGCCTATGCTCAATATGTCACATTTCGACATCTACATATTGGAAAATGGCTACTCAACTGCATTTCAGCCACTCAATTAGACATTCATCTGACACCTTGTACCTATCATTTTTGAGCACGATAAGATTTCGAAAACCCACATTTCAAGAGATTGACAATATGTTAAACACACAAATTGTTCCAGAAGACCAATTCTTCCAAATGATCAACTTTGATGTCACTATCATATGTACACACAAAGAAAATGTTAGAAAATATAACAAATATGCATTGCAAAAAATCTTTCAAGAAAATGACATTACAAAAGTGCCCGTGAAAACAAATGCAGCAGACAACACGGACTTGAAATCATGGCTTGAAGATCGTACATTCCACCAACTAGAAGAAATTACCAAGAATGCAAAGATAATGATTATTTCAAATTTGGACATACAAAATGCTTCTTGGTTTCCAAGGGGAGGCTCGAACCTGGGACCAAAGAAACTTTGGATGCCAAGCCAACCAACTGAGCCAACCCCGTTGGGTACAAAATGGAGTTGTGAATGGAGCAACGAGAACACTCGAAGACTTCATGTGGTCCAAAAAATGACAAGGAAATAGACTCTATTATGATAAAACTCGATGCGACCAGTAAAAAAATAAAAATCACTCCATCCACAATGCGCAAAATTAGATACGATTCAAAAACCTACTATAAATGTACCTTCCCACTGACATTGGCATATGCTATCACAGCCCATAAATCACAAGGCACAACGATCCATGGCACCACCATACTTGATATTCAAAAAACATTCAGTTCAGGCCTAATGTATGTGATGCTATCCCGAGTCACCAAACAAGAACACATATTCATCACACGTAAATTGACTCCTGACGATTTTGATCCAGTGCCATGTATTGTAAGCCAAGAAACCATTTCACCAATGTAATTTTCATCTATCAATACAACTTCGATGTCATGCCTTTCATGGGATTGAACCAGGTGCGTGCGCTTTCTTGAATTTGTTTTTAGTATTTATTTTCCGTGTTCCATACATAAAGCACATGTTTTGCCATTTTTCCCTTTTGTTTGAAAACAGGTCATCAACATGGCAGCACATGAACACATGAGATGACGGAGGCGGAAGAGGTACATTGTTTCCTTTTTGTTCGTTCGTGTAAATGCAATGTCCCAAAAAATATATGCACAACTTTTTTGCTTTATATTCTGTGACAACGATTGATATTCTCAAATTCTTCGATAGCTATTTCAGAAACTGAAAGAGGAAGCAAGAACATCACAACTTGTGACCTCCGAGCAACTGGATGAGGTACGTATTTATCCCTCCACACGACAGATGTTTCTCTTGAATGCATGCGGGATTGAACCGAGCAAATACAAAAACGGCTTCCATAGCAGCTACACAATGAGCACCTTTATTACATCACAAAAGCATGCTAGAGAAGCTTATGTGCATCATAGAGATCCTATAGAAGGTACAAACTTGTATTTCTTTTCTTTTTGTGCACATTTTTTTATGGTGTTTGTTATTAACATTTTCATGTTATGAAAATATCATGATTTCCATGTTCTGTTTTCAGGATTTCTAAAGCATTTTTACAAGCTGTTTGCGATTTCGATTCCAAGCTCCATACAAACAAATCGAGCTGCTATTCAGCACTTCAAGGCCCACTGTGACAAGGGATATTATGCAATCCGAAATTTGTACTTTGGATATAATATCACAATTTCTGATTGAAGAGGAATGACTCGTGTGCAAAATTAACTGCTATTCAAAATGATCTTGGCAGGCAGCTTGGGCACATCTCCGAAACAGGAGTGCGCCTCATTGATGGCCCAATCTCCATTGATACTGTGTTGAAAGCCCTCGAGAGAGAGATCCTTGACACACCAACCATTGCAGCGACTAATTCATAGGTTTGCAACTTGCAACAACTCTAAATTACGTTACGTTGTGCATGCAACTTATTGCACATCTAAATATTCATTGCATACTGACAAATAGCAACCCATGGATCTCCAAATTTCGCAACAAACAACTCAACCACCATCTTCCAGCATCGAGGTGTGCATGCATAACTATAATCTATGTTCTTCAATTCCACACGAATCCTGTTCCACCATGAAGAACTTCATAATGAAAAAGATATCTTTCTTGCAGGACACCTCGCCTCCACCTTCAAAAAGGCCACGAACAAGCACATCACACTATACAAAATAGCATCACGTGTCGGCAAGTTGATTTACATCGGACAAACTACCGACTTCAGTAGGCGTGTGCACGAACACACTCGCAAACCACCCAAGAAAATGCTTTTGTCCAAGACACATTCTAGTTTTTTTGATGCCTTTCATGTTGACATACTAGAAATTGTCGAAGATCGTTCAATTGCAAATAGATTAGAGAACTTTTATATCAAAATGTACAAATCTCAGAACATGAAACTTTGCAACAACTTGGCTGGTCACCCTTCAGCTTGCGCAAATATTGGTACCTAAAACGACTATCTTGCATATGACAAAACTTCAAAAACACATTTCCTTGTAAATATTTAGTAGCTTCAATTCATGTTGCTCTTTGTCTGGCTTTACCACGTTTTTGTTATAAGCTGCGCTTGGAATGTCATGTCAATCAAATTCGTCAATCATCCTAATTTTTGTTGCACTCTGCGCTTCCAATGGCAGGTTAATCAGATTCGTTACTTATCCTAGTTGACTCGTTTATGCTTTTGCGTTTCCCCACCCTATTCTAGCGGGACAAAATTGCGTTGCTAGTTAGATTAATCATATTTTTAATTCAATATTTATGTAGGCCAACGTGCTAGCCTTTAGAGCTCCATAAACAAATTTTCTTAATAAAAGTATACCTATGTAGGAAAGTGTATTTTAATAAACCTCTTTAGAATTTGAGGGTAGTGAAATGTTGAACTATGTACTAAATCACAATTATTATCTTTATTATCTATAAAAAATCATGTAGTGGCATGAAAATGATAACAGATGTGCTACCTTTTTGTTGAATTAGGGATTGAATGAAACTCTCAAAGCTCATGAAAAATCTACTCCCAAATGGCAAGGCCTCGAAAGTTGGTGTTGGTAGCCATGACTCTTGGTAGTGTAGGCCGCCCATAACCTATATTGAAAAGCTCCCAAGAGCACAACTGATGTGAAGCTTGCACTCTACCTTGTCTCCTTGATCACTTGCTCAAATGACAACAACGATAACCATCAAGAGCAAAAGACCATAGAATTATAATGTAAGCCAACAACACAAGTCTATGCTACTTAATTGGAAAGAGAAAGAAAACTAGAGGCTTCAATTAAGAGCAATTTCTCTTTGCTTGCTTTGTGCATTTAGCATAATAGTCCACACCTTAGCTCCAACAAAAAGAAGAAAATTTGCATATCAATAATACTACCCTAACTATGGGATTTTACCACAAACTTTTGACTTGTATACTTTTATAGAATGTATATTTAGTTGTTCTTGACCATGTGGTAGCTATCACTAGTTTTTCCATCACTTGCTTACAATGCCAAATTGGATTTTCTGAACAACAACTAGAGCTAATCTAGATAATCTATGACAAATACATGAAGGTAGTATCAAACAATTAATATTATTTTGAAGGTGGGTGGAGAGAGAGCGATCTTTTATGAAGTAGGCATTACAATGATGAAAATGCTTTGGTCTATGCCTAAGTTTGTAAACCCATACTCATCTCAAAAGCTCCCTAGCCACAAACTAGCTATAATATATACCCCCCCCCCCCTCTCTCTCTCTCTCTCTCTCTCTCTCTCTCTCTCTCTCTCTCTCTCTCTCTCTCTCGTGTGTGTGTGTGTGTGTGTGTGCTTTGTCAATGAGCAACATAGGAGTGTAATCTATGAGGAATGACCCTTGCAATGCAAGGCACGGTCTGCTCTTTGTTATGTAGGGACAACTCAAGTGCATATTTTGGCCAAGCCTGATTGCCTGGCAAGCTGAGTTGTAGATGCCTATATGCCAATCACAACAAAGGAAGATGGATCGTCCAAGCTTTAAGCATAGTATTTTTTGATTAATTGTTATTCGCCAACCTACCCATGCAATATGAAAGCAAGGAGGTCCATATGCATATATTTGAGGTGCTTGGCCCTCAAATGGGGGGTGGAGCAAATGACTAATTACAAGCATGTAGTTTGAATCTACTCTTAGGTGAAAAATCAATTATATTATCGAGTCTCATAAAAAACTTTGTAGAAATGAAACGCTCTCACTATGGCATAATGTGATAAGAGTGCCACATGTGGCACTGGAGACTCATGCTCCAAGCCTACTTTGTGGGTGGAAAATGAACATTTAGGACAGAGGGGAAAAATTAGCTTGACCTAAAATGTGGATGTGCGATGTCAATGTTGCAAATAATATTGTTGGTGGAAAAAATATCCTTGCAAAACAATGCTAGCGCAAAGCAATACCCTATGACGCTAGTGAAAAGCAATACCCTTGCCTAAGAAAACAAAGAAATAACAAATTTGCTCAAATCACAAAATAATACCAAGTGATTGTTTCTCCTTTGCATTTGTTATATACCTCAAAGAGCATCAAGACATGGTCGTTTAAGGGTTATGTATGACATCCAATCATTAAACCTTTGCATTTGTGATGCACCTCAAAGAGCATGATCCGTAGACTTAAAAGGCACCATGACATGGTCATACAAGGTTTATGTATGACATCCAATCATCAAAATTCACACATCCAATAATCAAAACTCATGTTAGGCATGACAATTCTAGCAAAAGTTTATTCATAAATAATGACATAAGCTTTAGATTGGACCTTGAATGATGGTGAAGGGGAAGGCCTTCTTCCCCTATGGTCAAGCTCTTGCACTCAAGCAAAGAACTTTCCTAGGAACTCCCTCCCCCCTTGGTTATGCACAAAAATTTGCTTAACACATCAACAATATTGCTATGGGACAACTCCAAGGAAAATCAAGGTAGGGCCAAAAGGGTACTCTAGAGCCTCCCCCCGTGCAAAAACAGGACGACATGGTTTTTTCTTCATATTTTTGAGGGAATTATACAACATGAAAACCTTACCATCTGAGTCCGAAACATCAAGTAATCTCAAGCCCTCGATTTTTTTTTCTCGGAGACTGCCTACCTGTGGGTGGGGTTTCAACTCAGGTTGTCAATCTCACACCAAGAACCCTGTACCACCACACCACATAGCTTGGGTGACCAATCCCACACTAAGAACACCCTCTAACACCACACTACAGAAGGGGCAATAGCTCCTCACAATTTTTAAGAAAGTAAAACGATTTCATTAAAGCCATAGCTTCTCACAATTTTTAAGTCGTGGAAGGTCCCAACCTAGACGACTTTCAACATTTTAAAAACTGTGAGAAGCTCATGCCCGGTTCATAAACCATGGAAAGCTCTCAAGACATGGCTGTGGCCTTCCTGATATACCTAATTTGATCAACTCCGAGGACTTTCCACATCTTAAAAACCCTGTGAAGCTTGGGCTAGGGCTTGGGCTAGGGCGTTAAAACACAGAAAGGCTCTAACATGGCTCAGCATTATACCTAAAGAGATCAAGGATGATTGGTATGGGGGCATGGGGCCATGGACTCCTTACAAAGTCAAGGCAGGGCCAAAAGGGCAAGGACCAAATGGCAAAAGGTACGCAGCAGCAGCTCGTGATCTTCGTTCTGAGTTCTGACCGGCTGAGCCAGTCCCGGGCCCCTCGCCCCTCATTGACTGCTGGAGAGAGACAATCCAACGGTGAACCGTGAAATGTCCAAAGTTAGGTGGCAGGTGCGCCACCTGCCAAGCCGGTGGTCTCCGCGGAATTACGGTTATGGCCGGTGTCCAGCATGAACTGGATCCTCGTGAGCACCCTACTGGCAAACCACACTAATGACCGTATTTAATACTGTACGTCGTTTGCAAGCGCGCAATGGCCGTCGGATGGAGCCCGGATCTTATCAAGGCCGTCCAGTGATATACGATCGTACGGTAGACGTATCTACGGCTGAAAGGCGTCAGATGAGAGATGACTCGAGCGAGGCCGTCGATTCACCAACTGTCAGCGATGGCTTACCCGCAGCTATGGCGATGCCTTTTGGCGATGGCGCTGAGAGACGGCCCCGCCATAGTTTTTGCTGGCGAGTGCGAAGGAGGAGGAGGAGGAGAGAGTGCGATGAGCATTTATTATTTTTGTTCGTGGAATGAGCGCTGCTTCGATCGTCACTGATCTGTCCGTCTCCAATTTTCCGTCTGTTTTTGCTGCGTTTCATCGTTTGTGAGGTGAGGGGAGCTTCCGAGGAGCCATCAGGATTGAGGAGCATCATCATTTGGTGGATTTTTTGCTGTTTTTTGTCGATTTTTTCAAAGCCTGCTTTGGCTTTTTATGCTTGCACTGAAAAGGCATAATTAAGACTGCTGTCTTTGTGTTTGTGGTTTGATCTTGGATTGTTACTTATACGCGGTGGTGATTCCGGGATATATTGATTTTCTTGAGTGTTTTTCCTGTTTCTTGAATGTATTTCAGGTTATTGTTACCTTCTTGTGTGTTTTTCTTCAATGTATTTCAGGATATTGTTACCTTCTTGAATGTATTTCATGATCTTGTTGCGGAGCAGTCAGTGCGTCGGTAATGAGCATCAGATAATATTGTTCGTTGGGAATAGCATCAAATAATATTGCGGTACTAGGATATTTTTTCTCTTGCATGTTCTGTTTTGTGCTTGAATATATTTCAGCACTTTATTGCGGAACAAGTGCGCTGGTAATAAGCATCAGGTAATATTGCACAGCCAGGATACTGTTTCTGTTGCAGTGCGTTGGTAATAAGCAGCAGATACTACTGGGCAACTGCGTTTTCCATGAAGTTGATCTACTAGTGCTATTTTTGTGGTGGTTCTCTCACCCTTTTGTTGAGACGATTCCTAACATTCCTGCAACGGTGCGGCTTTCTCATTATTTTTATAGAGGACTGTGCAGCTCATGATTGTGTGACGACAGCCTCACTATCTGCTTGCTGACCTTTACAAAGCAGCGTCAGTTGACTGAATGTCAAGTGAATACTGATTCACAATTTGTACAACAGAGGCTCGGATCTGTGTCTGTGGCATCGGATGCGAAAGAATCTTTGCTCTCAGAATTTGGTGATTGAGATCCTATGCTCAATGGATGAAAAACCGCAGGCTTCTGTGATGCATTGTGTTGAACATAATAGGATCCAGTAATTAGTCCAGCTATTTGCCCTCTATATATGCTACTCGTGGATCCATAAGCAAACGAAATATGACAATTGAGCTGCAAAATGGCATCGTTCAGACTACTTCGCAAGAAAAAGTTGTAAATCTTCATGTGCTTCCGGAGCCATTACAGAATGAAGCTGGCAGATACAGTAATCCAAGCATCAATAGTATTCTTAGTCCCACAAGTGCTGAATCTGTCATCCTCGCTTCCGGCGGTGTTGGTGATCAACCTCCAATATCCACGAGTGTCACTGAAAGCCCGACGGATTTTTCCTCCAATTCCGCTGCTGATAGTTCAGATTTATCTCACGAGAAGCTGCCCGGAATTTATTTTGACAACGTAGTTTCAGTTGAGTCAAGTCAGCCAATCGACAACAGCTATAGTGAGCAGCTGCCAAGAATTAATCCAGACAATGTGATTCCATTTGAGTCAAATGAAGCAATCGACAGCAGCCATAATGAGCAGCTGCCATTAACTCATGCAGATAGTGTACTTCTATTAAAGTCACATGAGGAAAAGGACGTCAGCCACAAGGTACAAGATCCAAGTCAGCAGCCGAACGACATTGAACCAGGCACGATTCATCCACCAGAGAACGAGACATCAGTTAGATCTGATAATGAAAGTAGCCGTCATGAACCAAGCCCTTCGAAGTCCGACTCTAATAAGGAGCTAACTGCTGAAGGTTTGCCGCAAGTTCCTCCCGCAACTGGTGTCGCGAAAGCAGAGGAAATCAGGTCGGAACAAGAGCTTATAAGCAGCGACCCTCAGAATCCTGTTTCAGAGCTTAATCGAAAGGTAACTCCCTCAGAGAATTGCAGCAACGATAGTCCCTATAAACCGAGTAACTCATTCGGATGCGACAAACCTATCAACAAGTTAGAGGAAGCAGAGGATGTAGAGCAACTGGAACAACAATCCCCCAAGAGTCTCCATACAAGCCCAGATGAACTGCTGAAAACACGTACAGAAAGTGTTTCAAGAAGTTCGAAACGTGGAACCAAGCTTTTCACCGACAAACCCATCAAACAATTTTCGGAAGCCAATCGCGGCCAATCGGACAGAGCGTCTGAGCAATCTTCCCGACCCACTCAGAACGGGAATGTGGAAAAGAAATCTTCAAAGAAAAGTCCAGACAAGCCTCCCAGGAGTAGTCCATCAAAGCCTCCGAAGCCAGTGGCTGCTGGTTCTACTGACAAGAAAGAAGCTGTGCAAAAGTGCACAGTAACAGAGAAGGTCTTTCAGAAGCAGCCCTGTAGTAGTCCAGATAAGCGTGCAAAGGGAAGTGTTGAGAAAGTCGCAAAGCAGAGGCAATCACCTGTAAGAAACAAACACGTCGGCAGTAACGGATCTGGGCAAATTGACTGGAAATTGGGAGGATCTCCCAATGGCGCCAACATGTTTGATAAGGATGTGCGACCAAGATCAGGCAGTCATAGCGTCAGCCCATTTATTTTTAAACTTGCGAAATCCTGCAAGGCACCAGCTGACAATCCATTTAAAGCTCTGGATTACGCCTTGCAATCCGTCAAATTCTTTGAGAGAAGTTTGAACGAATCTCACAGTCTTGAGCTCGTCAAGAGCCTTCATGTTTTGGCAGCAGTTTATTGTAGGTTGGGCCAGTATGAAGAGGCCATTGCTGTGCTTGAACGCTCTCTTGCTTTATCCGAAGCCAATTCCCACTTGGAATATGCTCTTTCTTCATTTTCAGGATACATGCAGTTAGGCGATACTTTTTCATTGCTTGGTAGGCATGAAACCTCTGTCGATGCATACCATGCCGCCTTGAAGTTGCAGAAGCAGGCGCTTGGAGAGCTTGATCCGCGAGTTGGAGACACTTGCCGATATCTAGCTGAAGCACACCTTCAGGTTCTAGCTTCTATGAATTTCGTTGAATTCTAGCATATTCCTACAACCTGCCCGTGACTGAATGTGCCCTGTAGTTAAAGAGACGATTGATTTACGTATGGTCGTGATTAATCAGTTTCACCGATCTAAGCTACGTTCAGTTCATAAGACGATATGAGATCCAAGATAGGAAATACCACTTTCAGGGTTCTCAAGCATGCTCAATCTCCCTTTAAACTTTTCGCAAATCTCAGCTTTACATTGACAGAGCCACGCATATCCATAAGGCCACTTTTTCCTCGTAGGTGATATTTGGCGTAAGGAAACCTCATACATGGTATGGTGCTTGTGCCTGTGCCTGTGCATTTTTTTGTGCAACTTAATTCTCTTATAACTCCTCTCAATCCGGCCCAGTTTCCTAACACTTGGGTTATGCTCTGAAACCGGCGTTTGCACATCTTTAAGAGGATTCCTGATACAAATCGCGAATCTTGACTATATGAATATTCCCGTTACTACTTATCGCGAAGCATTGTTCTCTTTACCAGGTTCAGCAAGTCGCAAAACTTCCATTAATTTACATGGCATACGTATCTTTCTTTTCCTGATTCATGTGTTTGGCTTCTGTACTTTGGTGAACTGAACTGTGATCTTGTTTTTCTGCCTGTCTTATCAGGGCACCGTCGATGAGATGCCCTGTCATTGAGTATTTGAGTAATTGCATGCACCGGATAGCTACTTTAGTTAAAAGTATTTCAAGGGAATGAACGAAAAAAGAATCCCTTGCTACAAATGCGTTTCATTCAGGTTGGCTAGGATAATCAATTTCTGGAGAGCATTTGCCTTGGGATATGTCTCAAAAGCTTTGAAGAATAGAAGTCACTTCATCCAATCTAACTTTTATTTTCGGGAGTCTCGTAAAAGATGAAGCAAAAATTGCACCACCCTCAATTGCTTTCATTGTCGCCGTGTTTACAGGGCACTCGTTTATTGAGTCTTTTCTTACGACACACCATCCATGCAATTTGCGAACTTTTGATCTTTGTCAAGTTACGTAGAGGATTAGCCTCGCTACACAAGCCTGAAGATTAAAACTAAATTCGTCTAGTATCACGATTGCTTCTAGAGTTAAATCATTAACTAGAAACTATTCTCAAATGTTTTTACGGTTCTCCTTTAGGGCATTAGAGCTTATTGTGTGCACTTCTAGGCTGTCTCAGTCAGCACCTGATATTTGGCTTCTTGTAAACAGGCCATGCAGTTCCACGAGGCGGAAATGGTATGCCAGCATTTGCTTAAGATTCATAGTGAGTGCAGTTCCCCAGGTTCAGTAGAAGAAGCTGCAGATCGACGACTCATGGCACTCATCTGCAGTGGAAAGGCAGATCATGAAAAGGCATTAGAATATTTGGTGTTAGCAAGCATGGCTTTGATTTCTGATGGCCAGAATCTTGAAGCTGCATTTGTTCAGTCCTCTATAGGGGACGTTTATGTCAATCTTGAACGGTTTGAAGATGCTGTATTTGCTTATCAAAAAGCACTCACTGTTTTCAAGTCAGTTAAAGGTGGGGATCATGCATCAGTCGCCTCAGTGTATGTAAGTCTTGCAGATCTCTATATGAAAACAGGAAGACACCGAGAAGCGAAAATTTATTGCGAAAGTGCTTTGAGGATTTACAGGAAGCATGATGCTGGCCATTTCACTGATGAAGTTGCTAGTGGTTTAACAGAAATAGCGTCCATATATGAGGCCCTGAATGAACCTGAACAAGCCCTTCACTTGCTGCAAAATGCATTAGACCTGGTACAGTGCTCCCCTGGACAGCAAAGTGCAATTGCTGGCATTAAAGCGCAGATGGGAGTGCTTCACTATTTACAAGGAAAACCTGCAGATGCTTTTTTGGCCTTCAAAGATGCTGTAATCCTATTGAAGTCAGCGACCAAAAGGAGGACCAGTTTTTTTGGGATATTGCTCAATCAAATGGGGCTTGCTTGTGTCGAACTCTATGAAATTGTAGATGCAGCAGAGCTCTTCGAAGAAGCAAAAAGTATTTTGGAAGAGACTTGTGGGCCTGATCATCCAGACACTCTAAATGTTTGTGGCAACCTGGCTGGAACCTATGATGCACTTGGCAGGTGTGCATTGTTAACATTGCATTTACTTCTCCAGATTTTTAACTCCAATGCTGGTCTTTAAAAGTTTCAGATGATTTTAAGTTCTTACATATTAAAGTGGTTTTTGTTGGACCTTTTAATCTCATCTGTTGGACATTTTCCAAGATTATTTTGCTGTTTTTAGCAAGATAATCTAAAGGCTATTTGCTGGCCTGGCCATTGGGTATAGCATAGATAGCATTCATCCATGCTCTTGAGTCTTAAGTGATATTGAAGAAAACAGATTACAGTTTGATTCAAAATAAATCGAACAGCTACTGTGTGTTTGCTTGATTGGTTCAATATTCGTCAAATTGCCTAAAAGAGAAAGACCTTCGGCATCATGGAAAGATCAGCCCATGATAGAAAGCATGGGTTTTCTGAGAGTGGATTGGTCCACATCTCGATTTAGAGTATTCTCAAAATCGTAATGTGTGGAGATGGGGTAGGTAGACTGTGGCAGTTGCCCTTGGTAACATTATATGTGTGCCTTGCAATTGTCCCATAACAAATCTTAAAATGAACTCAACCTGTTTATAAAGCAGGCTGCACATAAGCTCTTGAAGAAACCAGTCCTGAGATACCCTGAACCAAAATCAGGAACAGGGAAGAGGACAAAAAAATGACCTCTTGACCTATAACCTTTCATGCGTCATTGTGAATACAATATATTCCCGTTTGTTTACAATCCATTGGCCAACAAACAAAAATTGATGAAGACGGATTGAGAAAACCAACAAGAAGATTAAATAGCCAGGACCAAGTGAAGCATGTAGCTCTAGCTTATGCTTTCATCATGCTCATATGCTCACTAGCTCTCAAATTTGTTTGACCACTCATTATGGTCATACCTGCTGCTTTTGTCTACGACTTTTGTGTTAAGTCTGTGAAAGGTAAGAGAACAGAGTATGACTAAATTTCTGATGGTCTCTGCATGTGAAAAATCTTGTTGCTCCATTTGTGCCTAAGACAAGTTTGAACATATATGCATCACAAGGAATTTGCATAGACGTATATAGCGGGGTCTTTTTGCTCTTTGAATTGGGAATTAGTTTGTGAAAGGAAGAGTCTAGGGGAGAGAGTAGTACCTTTGGCAATTGCTGCATGGTCTGGATATAGTTCTTCTCATCATTACAGTTACAACTTTCTGTTTTAGAGGGGCTAAACAGGTTCAGAATTGGAGTACATACCAGAACCTTGCTTTGTAGGAATAAAAGCTTCATTATGTCATATATGGTAATTTGGGTTCGTCTCCTTTCTTCAGTTTTCTTGCACACCAGTCACGCGACAAGGGTCATTAGAGGTCCAATAGAATTAAGGAGGCTATGATTAGGGGTCCAATAGAATGCAAGAAGCTGATTAGGGGTCCAATAGAATGCAAGAGGCTATGATTAGGGGTCCAATAGGATGCAAGGAGGGATTTCCACACACTCTATATGTACTTCTCCTTATGATCATTAATCAAGTTGAGATTTTGAGTCAAATTGTTGGTGAGATTTGCTTGTTTGAGTTTCTCTCTCTACACGAGTTTCAATTAGCTCTATTCTCAAAAAGTATTGAGGCACTTTCCTTTGATACATCGCCTTCATAGAATGTACAGGTACGTACACTTATATTTCATAGGACTTTGTGGATACTTATATTTTTGAGCATATTGTGAATTCATTTATTCATGGACATAATCATGTGAAATTGATTTATTCATGGACATAATCATGTGAAATTGATCTATATATTAAACATCAATCGATCACATTTGATTCTCTTTATTTGTTTGAAGCTAAGTTAACAATCTTGGAAAACTTTGGTTAGATATCACCTGATTGCAAACTCTGGTGCTTGCAGACTGGATGATGCCATTCAGCTTTCCAAAAGCGTCTTGAAGGTTAAAGAAGAGCACTTTGGTGCTGAACATCCAGAAGTGAAAGATGGGATAGTGAAGCTAAAGGAGCTGCAAAAGGAAGTTAGTTTCCCTCGTTTGTGGAAAAGAAATCGGGTTGTGCGATGACATTGCAGTAAGGCTGAAAAGGAAAAATTTTAAATAGTGTCATGAAAATTGGATAAAACTAGCAGCTAGAAGTGCTGATGCATGCCTCTGATATTTCAGCTAAACTCATGGTTAGAAAGCAGATTAGCATTGTGATTGGTGGATGGCTTTCAGCATTGGCAGTTTTTTGAACAAAATGTGGGTACCAGAGATACTATCATACATTCAGATACAACCTCTGAATGCTTTCGAAGGGGATGCCAAAATTCTTCACAAGCTTGTAAGATAAGGTCTTGTCTGTGAAAACAGCAGGCACTCTAGTCCTGATTTGGCGTTGATATTTGTATCAGATTGTTTGCATCATTTCCCTCCACATTTATAGGTTCTTCATTCATTATCTTGCTTTGTGACACTTTTGTACAGTTGCCCCTGTAATTATGAAAACTGTCCTGATTTTTTCGCATGCAGAACTTTTTTATCTGTGCAATGTGAACCTGGTTGACACGTTTCTTCATTTAACAGAAGTTGAAGCTTTGAGAACCACTTGTGCTGTAATTGAAACCTTCGGTCTTTATACAAAAGATACCTTCCTTACTATAAAGCACATAATCTGTTGCCGAGTACTTCAGACAAATTTTAACTAAATGCTCCCATCAAAATTTCAAGCTTTAAGTATGGGTGTCCTTTATCACCCACCCTATTTGCTCTATACATTGACGACCTTGAGTGGATCATTCGGGAAGAAGGTGGAGATGGCTGTCCTCTAGCAGACATTGTTATCCCTATCCTTCTTTATGCAGATGATGTGGTTCTATTATATAGTTTGGTTGCAGGACTTTAGCGACATCTGGATGCCTTGTATACTTTTTGTCAGATATGGGGGCTGATGGTGAACATTGCATATCCTCTGATAATATTTACTCCAGACAAAATCAAAATAGTTACTCCATCAATATGCTCTTTGCAGTAGAAAAGCCTGTAAGAGCAAGCTACTCTTTGGAGCTGAAAGTTTCCTATTGCCAAGTGCGACTTCCTGTCAGATATGCCAGCTATAAGTTACATGTTGAAAGTATCACATCATTCCGCACCCCTGAATAATAGTAGGAAGCACTTATTCTAATCCCTTGAAAACTAAGCTTTCCCTCCCTAGCTACTGTCAAACTTCTATAGTTTCTTGTCAAGAAGACCAAACTAACTCTTAGGATTGAGTGAGATGAGATTGGCTCTCAGATTACTAAAAAAGAGCAACAGTAGAGATAGATGACATCATCCATAAGTTTTCCTCCTACTTTTGGCACTTTTTGAAGGTTGGCTTCTTAGTTTGGCTATCTCAAGCAAGGATTATAGCAAGGAGATTAGCAAGATTGGTGGTATCTTTGACTTCTTTTAAGCTACCACATCCAATTCTTCAAAGTATTTGGTGTTGGTGTTTATGAATCCCCGCTTTTTGAAACTTAGGAGTAAACTATTGTTGTTTCTTCGAGGTGACCATAGTATTATCTTAGACTTCAGGAATTCAAATTGCATCCTTGAGTGATGATAACACATTACAATGACACTCATTTTGATAACATGTAGGCAAAGCCTATGATAAACTACAGTTTTGCTAGAGTGGCATACACGGTACATATCTAGATAACTAGTCCATGAAATCATGGATATAGTTATCCAGATTTTGATTGCCCACTTGACATGAGATCAACTTATGATTGTTGGAATCATCAACCACAACAGAAGATTTTTTGAAAAATCTCTTGAAATTCAATCCATGTGGTCTGCTAAGATTGCAGATCCCACCACCAAGATGAGGCTTTGTTTTTAAACAATAGACACAGTTGATATCTTTTTGTCATCTGGTATTTGGTCTTAATTGAAGTAGACCAACAACAATCATCCACAACTTTAGGCTTCTTATCCTTTCAATCACGAATAAAGTATTTAAGCTAAAATGATAGTTACTAGTCGAAGAGAGTTGAATCTATTACAACAAAAACACTGTGTTTGTGTGTGTGTGTTCAAATTTTATTTTCCAACTTCAGCATTGTATCACATGCATGACAACTTAGATTGAGCACATGGGAGGTGTCCTAATTCAAATTTGGTTAATGTTTAGCAAGTGCTAGTTAGCATATTAGATTTACCACTCCAACAATAGAAAAAATTACATCATTTGCTCTTGGTCTCACACTAATTGATCGAAACATTTCGTTTATAGTTCATATGGGACTTTTATGTAGACTCCAGAGGATAATAAGACTTACTAAAAACATTAAAATAATTTTGAGTAAGTGCACTACAAATCAATATTATCTATTATTTGGTTCCTAAAGGCGATTTTGAGACTTTACATGCAAAACCAACATATGAATTCTATAGATGGAAAATAATTCACGTAAAGGGTGATTGGATTATTTCCATAGATTGCATCAACCTCCAGAAGGATTCATGCCTTCAAAGATAGGTTGTCAAACCTCCTAAGTCCTTTTTTTGAAAAATAACAAGGATCGCCCTCATTTTGAATTTCCATAAGTGGTAGTTGTTGACATCCAACTTCTCGATAGAATTTGAAGATCACGCATCCATTGTAGACAAAAACTGATCTAGATATTAACTATGGCAATATGCACTAATATGTAGATAACTAGCTCTAATACTATGTTGGAAATAAGTTGTGTAGTGGTCAAATAACTATTCAATAGTACTGAATTACTGATTGAATAGTTGATAGTAGCAGCGACGGTTAATGTGATAACAAAACCAATTTACTACTAATTCAAGTACAACTACACTATCATTCAGAAGTGCAAAAAGTGAATGACAATTAGATTGTTATGCCAGTTATAGATCAAATCAGAAACTTAGATCATAATAAGCAGGAATAACTGAAATAGTAGAACAAGATAAAAATGACAAAAGTAGTTTGTGTTGATAGATGATGAATTACAGCTGCTTATGCTTTTGCTATCTACTCTCATTTCGTTATGATAATAACACATCTTATTCCACTATAAATTTCGCTCTTACACAGGTTGTAATCGCGATAGCTTTTCACAAATCAGTTTACGCCTGTGGCGGAACAGAGAGGAGAAGAAGAAAACAACTTAAACTACTATAATCTAATTGATCTATTTATAGTTTTTGATGGCACAACCTTAACGAAGAGCACTATTATCCACATAGCGGGCCCCGGGATTGGCCCCAAAAATGTAGCGGATGAGGTTTCACTATTCAAATTTTTTTAGTCGAGTTTGGAATCCTTGACAACGTCGACTTTTGGTCAACTCAAATTTTGTGTGACAATCACTCGAAGTTTAAAACTGTCAACTTTGTGTCGACAATGCATGTATTTCTGCAGATAGTCTTGGTACCTTTGACACTATCTTGATAATGCAAGTAAAACTGTAGACTACACATAAAATGGTTCCACATTACAAATGATTTCAAGGATGAAATCTAACAGTTATTATGAGGCTCCTTGGATACTTGTAATATCTTTAAGAATACATCATTTTTGAATGTAAACAAAGGAGTGACTCTGAAATTATGTAACATTTTAAATTGGAACAAATTTTAAATGTTATTTATTTATAGATTTGTAGGTGGAGCATGCTTGGAGTTAAAAAGAAAACCATGTGAAAAACAATTTAAATGGCCCATGGACATTTTCAAACTCAACAAGTTTGATTTTTTGCAAATTGCGGTAAACTAATGATTTGTGACTATTCAAAACAATGGCTACAATTCATACATCAAATATAAAATTTTCGAGCACTATGTGACAGACCCACACAGTGCATTGGCGTGAGAGAAATAATGTTCTCCCACGAATAGTGTCTCGCTTACAAGCGGACTGCTTGGATCTGTTGATCCTCTTACAAAATTGTCTCGCTCACAAGCGGACATGTATTCTATATTTTTCGTCTATCTGTATATGTTTTATGCATCAAGCATAATGTAAATATTTCGCGAACTTTTTTGTGTCGCGTCGAGTAACATCCCTGATCAGATAGATTAAACACCTATAACTAATCATGGATTACAAGAGTGGTGGATTAGCCACGTCCTAAAGCTCTTCTGCTGATGTCACGATATCAGATCAAATATTTGTATTTCATGGTACTTGGTTGATTTTCTTGGTCCTTTAGAGTACAAATGATTTTGTGTCACGAACAATTTTGTGTCGTGTGTCGTGAAATGTTCGGCTTGATGAGAAAGCAGAACAAGGAAATTTTGTAGGATATGACAATCATTCGTCATACTACAGAGTCTATATGCCAGAGACAAACACAGTGAAGACAGTCAGAGACGTCAAATTCGATGAGAGCATAATCATGGCCAACGATGATGCTGTCAGTTATGAAGTCATTGGAAGATAGTACTATGATCTACCAACTATGACAAAGGGAGCAGAAGACGAACACTCAGATGAAGATGTTCGAGTCGCACCTCATTCGAGTGACGAATCAGACGAAGGAAGATTCGCAAGCTAGCCTACTGCTACAATACCTGTAAACCGAAATGGTTCCAGACCTAGCAAAGTAGATAAAGACAAGAGCATTGCAGTTGCAGAAGGGTCTCCTAGAAGATCGACAAGAGAACGGAGAGTGCCAGCAAGATTTGTGCTAGGCAGCTCAACTTCTACATCAGAAGAGTTTGTGGATTCAGTGGAGAACCACAAACATTCGAGAAAGCGATTGAATGTCCAGAGAAGGACAGATGGATCCAAGCCATGAATGAGGAGATGGAATCCATGAGGAGGAATCAGGCATGGACATTGCAGCCATTACTAGATAAGTGAAAGACTGTAAAATGCAAGTGGGTATACAAGTTGAAGTATGGATCGAATGGATTTCTAAGTATAAAGCCAGACTTGTAGCGAAGGGTTTTTCTCAGAGATATGGTATTGACTATGCTGAGACCTTTTCCCCTGTCGTGAAACATTTGTCCCTACATTTACTGTTTGCATATGCAGTTGCTTATAATCTCAGGGTTCACATTGTGGACGAGAAGACAAGGTTCTTGCATGGCGAGCTAGACGAAGAAGTCTACATGGATCAACCTCCAGGCTACATCTCAAATTCACTTCCTACTTATGCATGCAGAATGCACAGGAGTATCTATGTTCTGAAGCAATCAGCGTGACAATGGTTTCAGAAGAACGATCAAGCCTTGAAATCCTTGGGATTCAAGCCACTAATAGCTGATTCCAATGTTTATGTAGGAATTATAGATCCGTTGTAGCTGTACATGTGGACAACACTTTGATATTTTGCAAGAGTGAGGAGCTTATTGTTGAGGTGAAGTATGACATCTCGAAACATTTCGAGATTGCAGACCTGGGAGAAACCAGATGTTATCTTGGCTTACAAACTGACAGGGACTATGAGGGAGGTAAATCGTACTTCATCAGTCCAAATATACCCAAAAAATCCTAGAAGATTTCGGGATGCTAAGTTGCAAAGGAGCAAATACTCCAATGCTTGCAGAAACAGTCCCGACGAATGAAGACTGTTCGAAGACTGAAGAAGAAAAAGAAATGATGGAGCTTACACCATACAAAAAGTTGATTGGATCGCTGATGTACCTTGCAGATAACACATGTCCTGACATTGCTTATGCCGTGTTCAAGATGGGCCAATTCTGTACGAATCCAGGCTCAACTCATTGGAAGATTGCGAAATGAATTTTGCAATACCTTCAATCAACGGAGGATTTTGGATTGTGTTATTCTCGTAATGCAGGGTTCTAGATGCTTTCCTACAGTGATGCTAGCCGGGCATCTCTCAAGGACGACTGCAAAAGTGTCTCAGGAAGATGCACCATCGCGTCAGGAGCAGCAATTCTCTAGTTCAGCAAAAAGCAGATCGTTGTGGCTCAGTCATTCTACGAAGCGGATTACATTGCAGCAGCAAAGATGGCCAATGGAATCATTTGGCTCAAACAGTTCCTTAACGAACTAGGCGAAATGACTTGAGGTGCCATCTTTGGTAAATATTGCTACATGAAAAATGACGCATTGAAAACATGTTTTCATCAAGCATGGGATTGCCATTTGGGTTGGGCATGGCGGGAACATGGAGAACAGATGGGGTGTTCAATACTTGGAGGGAAGAGCTACATGAGTAAGCTATTGGGATTGTACATTGACATATCATTTATTTATTATCTCAAGAGCATTTGAAAGAACATACCAATCAAAATAACTAGTGGTTAAATGTTAGTGAGAGTGACAATGAAATGTGCAATAGGCTTGAATAGGGCAAGGTAAACGTATCAAAATGAAACTAGGTCAATAGGGGAGTCACTATCTTGCATGTGGACAAAAACTAGGTGGCATAATGTGAAGAGGTCAAAATCTAGGTGGCAACTCTGAAATTGGTTGCCATATGTATGTGAGTCAATAGTGAGTTACGATTGATCATGCAATAGGTCCTGGCTAGGCAATATGTAGTTGTGTTTGAATACGAATGGCATGCCTAAAATTATGTGGTTTTGGCCCCGACTAAGTCACATGTGATTTTTATATAATGACAATTTTAGAGGGTAGGCGATTCACTAGACAATTGGTGCATCACTATTGGTCAAGCAAGTCACCAATGAGAATGCTTCATATGTGTGTGTGTGTGTGTGTGTGTGTGTGTGTGTGTGTGTGTGTGTGCGTGCGCGCGCGCATGTGTGTGTGTGATATTTTTTGGATTTTGTCAATGTAATTTGCAAACTTGAAAAGTCATTATTCAATCTCAACGAGTCTATGATTATGTAGATAACTAGGGAGATAGTGTACTTTTTTCCACATAAAATGCAAGAGCCCATTAAAAGTTCTTTCATGGATTTTGTGTCTCAAACCAATCATAAGAAGTAAAATTAGCTTCTACTTACTTTCAATAAGATAAAGTTAATAAAATGAACAAGTTTATAGAGCTTCAAAGTAGTGAACACTAAACAAAAAATAAATTCAACCAAGAGGACCAAAAACAAAAAAACAATCTCAAGGAAAGAGCTTTACGCTCCTTGTCACAAATGCCACATGTTCCACGATTTTTGATTATATATGGAAGGCACTTGCAGGAGAATACAAAGGGAGTAAATGCCATAGTATAGTGGAAGATGTTTGATGATAAATGGAAGGCACTTGTAGGAGTATACAAAGGGAGTAAATGTCGTGGTATAGTGAAAACTATGGTGATGTTCACCTCAAAATAATCGTATGTTTAACCACAATACTAAGAGAAAAAGAAAGCTTTAACACTTATAAATCACATGAACCAATTGAAAATTAAAAAAAAAAAACTCCTAAGCTACTCCTACTTTATCTTCCTCACTCTTTTCTCTCTTCTTGAAAAAATAAGACTACTATTTTCAATCACGAACTAAAAAGGCAAAGCAAGAACTAAAATGTAAGAAGTTAGAACCTTCTTGCCTAAAATAAGAAATTTGTCCTCTAAAAAGTGGTGAGTTGGGCAAGACTTCCTTTTCTCTCTTGAGATCGGAAGTCTGCCACGCATATGGGGACAAACAAGAAAATTAGAAGAATAGAAATTTAATAACTTTTTAGCTTACCTTAAAAAAGGGTAAATAACTCCATAGCATTATATAAAGGTTAAAATTCTTATTGAGCTTAAATTTAGGAGAATATTAAAAGTGAAAAGCCAATCTTAAAAATTGGCTTGTTTGTAGCTATGGGTTTTTTAAGAGGTAGTGGCTTTAATTATCTAAACTAGCATTGTCTTAGACAACAAATTTGAAGGTGAGGAAGATGGTTATCATACTTATTCAACTTGAATGAGGTCACTAGAAAGACCATTCCCTTGTGTAAAGGCCAAGTGATTTGTTTATACTTTCACCCAAAATTGCTGTAAATCTTTTTTGATATATCGTATAAATAAACTAATCGAAATTTTACCAACAATTGAAACTCTTTATGGACATGTAATAACTTTTTTGAAAAGAACTAGATAACATGTCTAATGAAAAACAAATTCCTTGGTTGAGAGTCTAGGCTTAAGTGCTAGGACTTGCCCTAAAAAACCATGTCAATCTCATTTGTGCTTGCCTTTTGACTATCAAATTCCATGAGCTTAAGAGTGTAACATTTTGGGCCCATTAATATGGGTTTTGCACTATTTAGTTCCCTCTAGATTACAAAAAAGAAAAGAAAAGAACATATAAATTAATGACCTTTGCATTCATAAAATAACTGGCCAAACATTTTACTTTATGGATGAATTTTTTATTTGTGGCCCATGGCTATTTATTTTTGCGAAAGCAAAAAATACTTCCTCCAATTTCTTTACATCTTTTTTAAAATGTGCCACGATTTGGCTTTGAAACTTTCTATACATTTTAAAATCATTTCATGTCGACTTTCACTCTCAAGAATCACAAAATTCATTGAATCCACTTCCTAAGAAATGATATTCTTTGCATAGTTTAATGCTTTCAAGAACGAAAAGTAAACTAACATGACGTTCCTTCACGAAAGTATTTTGACAAATTTCAAAAGTATGTCTCACATCAAGATGCATTTAGAGTATATTTTAAGCTTGGACAAAATTGACCACACATCACACACCAACTTTGAACCTTAAAGGACTTAGAGGCCAAAGAAATTGACTAGCTTGTGTTAAAGCAAAAAGTTCAACCACTTTTCAAAAAGATGAGCAAAGCATTTGGGCAAAAACATCCCAAAGTGGTAAGTTTCACTTTTGGTACACTTTATTTCTTCCATTAATACTTTCTCTAAAAAGGCTTGGATTTAGTTTATGAATGTCAAATCACGGTTGATAGATTTTTTCATTGAGTTCAACATGCTACTTGAGAATCAAGTTGAAAAAAGAAATTACAATGTTTAGGACAAATAGAGGTGATGAATTCAATTCAACAACTTATGCAAACAAAATGAGATTAAAAACATCTTACCATTTGTATTGGGTAGCAGCAGCGAAATGACAAATTTTTTTTGCAAAAAAGACTACCAACAAAAGTATTAGACTATCAGACACTCGAACGAAAGTTCAAACCAAAGGCATTTTTGTGGGTTATGCTGACAAGTCAAAAGCTTATAAGATATGTGGTTATGCTGTTAAAAAGTCATCGTCAATAGATGTACATGTTTCTAGTTATGTTTTTGCTCTTGGCTTTGCAACAATCTCATGGGTTAGCAAGAAGCAATATAAAGTTGCATTATCTTCAACTAAATTTGAGTAAAAGGTAGCGGCGAATGCAGCGTTTGAGTGCACTTGGTTACAAAGATTACTTACAAGTAGATGCAATTCTAATTTGAGTTGCATAAAAATCCAATATTCCAAGCTCGTACTAAACACATAAAAGTCCTTTATCATTTTATTCGTGACAAGATTCATGCAAAGGAGGTGAAGCTTGCCTATGTTTCCACAAATGAATATGCTACAGATAAAAAGGTCTTAGTAAAGAAAAATTCGAAAAATCCAACTAGTCATTAAACGAGAGCAATATCCAATTGAGTAGGGCTGAAACAACTTGGATGCTATCTTAAGGTGCTTAGTG
Organism: Diphasiastrum complanatum; assembly: GCA_029204225.1. NCBI lineage: Eukaryota > Viridiplantae > Streptophyta > Lycopodiopsida > Lycopodiales > Lycopodiaceae > Diphasiastrum > Diphasiastrum complanatum. Next base: position 5,492,202 of record CM055107.1, on the reverse strand, counting down.
ATTTAGACTAGATCTACTTTACGCGTATTTTCAGTTACTCGGTTGGTTGAATGAAGTGATGGTTACTTCAAGATTGATTGTGCTTTTTTGCAAATGCTTTTGTAGTATTCTTGTTCATGTGTAGTTATTGTTGCAAGTGTGATAGATGATTAACAAACTTCATAATTTTTTTTCCACTTGACTTAGAACCCTCTTAGTGTGTGAATCCCTTGTCTGAGCAATTCGAGCAATGAATGATAGGGCATAATGCCTGAGCAAGACTGAAACATGTACAAAAATGCGACTGAACTTGATGTTGGGTAAAGCTCTTGGACATGGCTTTACACCCTCTTGAACGGTTGCCCTCAAGGGTCATAAAGCCCCCAGGAGTAGGTCTCCATGGTCCATCGAAAACATCGATGATACTTGATTCCTTCTTCTGGGTGGAGCTTGAGGACATTTAGAGGGTGGTTCGATACTTGGTTGCTTCTTCTGGAGTGGAGCTGAGGACATTTAGAGGGTGGTTCGGTACTTGCTTCCTTCTTTTGGAGTGAGCTGAGGACATTTAGAGGGTGGTTCGGAGGGCCATGTGAAGCCACTATTTGATAGAAAGGATTTCATCACATTGTCAAGAGTTTGAAGAGGATTGACCATCCTTGAAATGGAGATGAGAATGAGAATTGAATCTATAAAGTTGGGATGACGAAAGCACTAAAACCCTCATATAGTGTGAAACCATACTCTCACAAAAATTGGGAGGCGAAAAATACAACAACGTGGCGAAACCCAAAAAAAAAAAAACACAAGAAGAAGAAGAAGAAGAAGAATAGAGCTCTTTCTGCGAGCTCGCTCTTGCTCGCGCTAGCACAACTGAATTGGCAATTGGCACGGAATGCTTGTGAAAGAACGGTCGGCAACAGGAGCGAGCACTTGGCAGCACAAGGAAGGAATGAATGAATGAAGGAAGAGTGGGTGGGTGATGCAGCAGCAGCAGCGGTAGCTGTAGTGAGAGCGTTTTGTTGCTCCTGTGCTTCTGAAGCAGTTGCGCTACCTTTTTGCGCGCGAGGTTTGAATGAGCGTAGTGGGCAGCATCAGCAGCCAGTCACCACCCGCACTCAGCACGCTGCCTTCGCTCCTCTCACGAAATTCACGAAAACGGGCAGATTGAGGCGTTTTGTAGAGCTGATTTGATCCTTTTCCGAAGAATTTTTGTGCAGGGTTCGTGAAAACACTGTTGTATTGGACTCAGAAGAAGAATCAGCTATGTCAGGGGGAGTCGAAACTTTGTTGATGGCTTGTTTTCTTCGCTCTAATCCGCTTCATAGAGTAAGCTAGTCGGCTAGAGATCAAACAGGGATTGAAATCTTTGTTCTAGAGCTAATGGGTAGTTTCATGGGAAGGCTTACACCATATTTGTGTAGCCACCAGGTCGTTTCATACCTTTAGCTGCGACAATTGAAGCTACAATCTGTGCAGATGAAATGCTATGCAGGGAGAGTTGTCTATGGGTAGGATTCACAAGATAGGAAACTAGATTGAAGGCAATTGTGCCAAGTTTTCGGGAAGGCAGGCTGAGACTGCAAGAGTCAAAGGGAGTCAAGATGATGGGTGTGCTATCCTCAATCTTGACATGGCTCGCTAAGACGGGGCATTTTCCTTCTGACCAGAATGACATGCAAGTGGGTGAAGTCCTGTGGTGGGCATATCTGGGTGTTTCAGCTGGGCTGGTGCTATTTGGGGGAATCATGTCAGGGCTGACATTGGGGTTGATGTCACTTGGGCCTGTGGAGTTGGAAATTCTGCGCCGGAGCGGTACACAAAAGCAGCAGAAAGAGGCTGGTAACGTTTTTCTTTTTATTTGTATATTGCAAACACTGGTTGTGAATCTTCAATCGATAGCTAGTCAAGCTTGATCAGAAATATAATACATTATTACTTGCTCTTCACTTCTTCTTCTAATGGAACCTTTTTCTCATTTTTTGGAGTATTTAAGGGAATTGTTTTTTGTACTTCATCTTTCTCCTGAATTTGACTGTAATTTTTATAACAGTCTGTGTAGTGCCATCCTTTCCCTTCTTTAACTTTGTGCCCTTGTTTAATACTTACCTGCATTGAAAGTCGTGGCGTTCTGCCTTCTCTGAGTTTGGTTTTGATCTGGTATGCACCGATTTGATTTTTTCTACTGGGGTAGCATGGAGCATGTTCGAAGCAAAGGGAGTGCGTTAATAGAAGAGTTGCACGTTAAGCGTCTCAACATTTGAATGTTATGGATCATTGTCTCCCCTAAAAGCAGTGCACGAAAAGGACTGAAGTTGCCAAAATATCCATCATGATGTGGGTAGTCTATAGTTGTACTTCAAAATTGTCAAGATCAATGTAAATTATGACAATGGTCGTCCGATTTGCGATTACAAATTGCAAATTCAAGATTTCTCACTTTCCTTTTATTACTTAGATTCTTCTTGAAATGTTAGACTAGCAATGCTCCAGCTTCTTGCCAGACTTATGAATACAATATCTCATAAAGCATCACATATGACAATATTGAGCAAAAAACAGAATGGATTATAATGATCTGCAATTACTTTCAATCTATGAACATCAATAAGCTGAGCATAGGTCAAATTGTAGAGACTCCTCCCAAAGAAAATGCCAATGAATATCCTATGAAGAACTCCAGGTATCATACAATGCACTAATTGTAGAGTCCATGTAGCATCTAGGCACCCTTATGGGATCCTTCTTGGGAGGTACCAAATAAGGCTAGAGTTGACATTATCCTAAGTGGCTCCTATGCTCTACAACTTGGCCCAATGTCCCATATAGCCTAGCCTTGGCAACATAATAGTTGAAATTAAGGTTGCATAGGCCAAGACTGCCTGGTGAGAGTAATGAAAAATAGCATGGTAGAGACAAAGAAACTCCAAGTTGTTGACCCATGCATATTCTTCAAAAGTAGTAGGACAGCTATGAACTGCCTTGAAATCAGACAGCAAATACAGCTGAATATCAACATACGGACATTGAATTCTAGGTAAACGAAATGGCTTAAGAGATGACGGGTGCCATGTAAGATTAGTGGGCAATGGCGTATATAGATGCCAAGTGGGCCATATAGACAAAAAACATGCATTACTAATAGTCTCAAGACAAAAGTAGTTATCACCATGTTTCCATTTGTAGTGTTTCCACCTGATTTATAATCAGCTGATTCTAAGTTGAATGAACCATGATTCAATTCTGTTGCAATATTAGGCCTTGCCTATTTGAATCACAAAGAATCACCCTCCTTTTTCTGTTGAAAACTCTTTATCACTTATATCTTGTAGCATAAATTGACAGTTGGTTTAGGGTACAAATTACATTTACACAAGTCTCTACAATAGCCTTCTTAGAATCTAACCTCTCATAAACTTGTATCAAATAACACTAGTAAAGAGACATTAGAGGAACCCCATCCGTAGAGTCAATGCATAGTCAGCCACGTGCAATGGGAATTACACCAAATCCAAAAGATCTATTTCCTAAACTCCTTGCTATGGTGTCCCATACCACCACAACCCACCGCTAAAGCAAAGATGCCAAGCTCAGGTACTAGAAAACGTTAGGACTCGCTTCATATTGAGAACATAATGTTGATCCAATGGATGCCTTTTGTGTGCCAAGACTTCCTAGTTATACAACCTTAGTCCACATGCTTTACTCCAAATATACTTTGGTAGCTTCCAACTACGATGTTCATACACTAATTATCCACTAATAACCAATTCTAACTTTAGGCATAGGGCCTCGTGCATACACTAAATCTAGCCATAACTTAAGTCGTGGTACACTGGGCCTCAATATAGTTCTACTGGAGCTAACTTGAGTCCTCTAACCTCTATGGCATCCCGTGACCTGAGGTTAGTGCATAATTTAGTGGAGTTAATCAGGGACATTATATTGAACTTCCACACTTAGATTGCCTTTCAATAATGAATCATCATATTGCAAATGTTTATGATCGTTCGTTACAACTTACAACTTACAAGCACAACTTAGTACTTATTTTTCATAAGTGTACGATTGGTTATAGATTATTATACTTAGTTGACCAATGAAAACCTAGCATCAAGTGTCACATTGCACAAAAGCATTTGAGCTTTCCAAATATCTATTGAATTGATCTGGATCATGAATCTCCATTTCTATTTCAATGAATCACAATATGAGGAAAGTATGGTGGAAAGTGATCAATTGACATGGTCAAAGACCTTGCAAGGTTCTTGGACCTGCACTTTCGTTTCTTAGTCCCATGACGATGGTACCCATTAACCATACACTAGGTCACTAGACTATTCGTCCTTACTAGATTACATGCCAACTCTTAGAGCTTGGATAATCTAGTAGCTACTTAGTCAAGAGTTTATAAGGTTTCTTAGGTTGAAGGTACCTATATTTACAATATTATATTGTATATGAAACAATTCACAATAAATAATTCATCGTAGTTTAGTATAGTACTAAGGGGGCCTTAGTCCCAGAGGATGACATCAATTCCATAGCAGCAACCATTGATCTAGTCTACAAAGTGATTATACAACAAGTGTTGATCTACTGTATCATACTTTCCTTTTCCATGACTATATTGATAGTGGGAGTTGGGACACTTATCTTTGTGGGGGGGGGGGGGACATGGTGAGTTACATTTATTTGTTAGTAGCTAGTTGTTTTGATAGTCCATTATCTCATTCACAGTACTTTAATATTATTGGTCCATTGTATCAATAGTCAAGTCGATGCTTTAAGCAAACCCCTATGACTTGGGCCTTGGTGACCCAACAAGTATTTGAATTTTTTTTTTTTAAAGTATTATTTGACATTTGACCATGTGATAAGACCTAGTGTACTAAGTTGTGGACCTAACGCTTATTGGGCCTTTGTAACTTACGTAGTGAGCTCCTTTTGTGACAATTTGACGATTGAGAGCTTAGCTTTTTAGAGTGAAGAAGTGTAGATCAAAATCATAATAGCATTCATCATTTTTGAGCAAGTATTGATCATAGCTAGTTTCTTAAGCTTTATGATTGGATATCATGTTTGTATGTTCTCCATTGGTTTGATCTATATTTATATTTTGATGTCTTGTTGCAATTTTATACTGCACATTGTGTTGTGCTTGTAACTTCTCCATCAATAAGAGGAAAATAAGTCTTGTATGGACTAGTTAAATTGTAAGTAGAAAATGGGTACCTTATTCCATGATTTGAGCTTGCTCACTAGGGGTGCATAATCTGTGTGCGTGTGTGTGTGTGTGTGAGAGAGAGAGAGAGAGAGAGAGAGAGAGAGAGAGAGAGAGAGAGAGAGAGAGAGAGAGAGAGAGAGAGAGAGAGAGAGAGAGAGAGAGAGAGAGAGAGAGAGAGAGAGAGCTTTATTAATGTCTTTTCCATGCCAAAAGGCATATAAGACTAGTAAATGTTCATGTCAAGTAACCATAGGAGCGTATGAAATGTCTCCAAAACAATAACAAAAGTAGCAAATCTAGAGCTAAAGCTATGAACTGAAATAGATGTGATGTTATAAGGAGCATGTATACTGCTAAAAGTCATGAGTGAGGTATGACGCTATCATCTAGTCCTATCCTGCTGATGCTGATGCTATAGAAGGATGTAATACGGCCTGCGGCATGAAGGGCCACTGGTGATCTCTGACGTCGTCTGGGAGGATGAAGAGGTCTTCTCGTGATAGGTTGAGTAGCTCGTGCTGCAACATGGGTATGTGTGGGACGCTATCTCTAATCTCTGTGGGCAAGTAGGTCATCATCATCATCATCATCATTGTCATCGTCATCAAATCGTCCTCTCCTCATGGAGAAGAAAGAAGTGATCTGAGGCTGAGAAACCTGACTCTGTTGGGCTGTTTAATACAAATCCTGTCGTAGTATAAACATCTCTCGTATCATGAGTGCCGCACATCGGGAATCCTCATAAGCTATGAGGATCGTAAGGTGACAGGTGTGTCACGGAACAAACAATGGTATCTCGACCTCATAATATACCAGGCACCTAAAGGTAAAGTGCTCCTCTGACTCCACCTCCTCTAAAGAGCATAACTGGCAAATCCGCTCCTCTCTCGGGGTACCCTGGAATCTATCAATCTCAATAGCCAACTGATGTGATGATAGGCGGAGCTGTCCCAATGTAAATATGAGGCAATGTGATAGTCTCGAGTCCAAATTTTGTGGTAAGACCGGGAACCCTGCTATGTCAAGCTCAATAAAATGAGTCCAGTAGTAGCCGGGTTTAACCCCAAGCTGTCGCCCCCAAGTAGGGTCGAGATATGCCCGATATAAGATGCGCCTGATATACTGATGAGTACCTGAGGGGAGCTCTGTAATGGACATACCAAATGGCTCAAGGAGGAAATGGGATGCCTGAGAGAACCACGATAGTCGATAACCTTGGTCATGAAGAAAGTGTGAGAAAACAAGTGCTGTCTGTGTATATCTCATATCCTCATCGGGCGGAGCCTGGATTCTCTGAATGTATGCGATAAGCTGGAACGCAGCATAGATCTGAATGGTGGAACGACAAACTCTGCAAGAAGGATCTCATGTGGAACCGAGGGCTTTGCCCGAATCATACGAGCTAACATGGTGGTCTGCAATCGTGAAATGCTGGCCCAATGTGATGAAGGAAGGCCGATACACCATGTCTCTGCTGCATATAAGGCTGTGGGGGTGACAATAGTATCAAAGAGTCTACACTTACTGCGAGTGTCTCAGATGAGCTTCCTGAAGCAGAACTGCTCAAGCTGAACAAGAGAGGAATGCCCCTTCCCAAGTCGGGTGGTGGCAGCCTGTCGCATGCTGAAGGTAGGACCAGAAAAGAGTATCCCCAAATAGGTATAAGAGGAAACTACCTCTAAGGCCTGTCCATCTAGGATGAGCTCCTGGCGCTGCATGAAGGCTCGAGAAGTGTTGAAGACCATAACCTTGGTCTTCGCAGTGTTCACCCCCAACCCCCATCTGGTACAAAATCCCTGTAAACAATCCAGCTGCCTCTGCAAACCCTCTCTGGTCGGGGATACTAGTACTACATCATTCGCATAAAGGAGAGTAGCAATCAGAATGGTGCCAAGTCTATAGCCACCCCCGCCACATTGTGAGATGACTCGCTCTAACTCATCAATATGCAATCCAAAGAGAACCGGTGAAAGAGAGCACCCTTGTTTCACCCCAATGGTGCTCCAAATGTGATCAGATAAGCCACTGCTATGTCGGAAACATCCCAAGACCTTCTCATAAAGAGCCATCACTGCTAGAACAATATCTGTGGAGAAACCAAGGTCACAAAGTCTCTGAATGAGCAGCAGAATCGAAGGCTTTCCTGAAATCCACAAAACAACAGTAAACCCTCTCTTTCCTGTACGTAGCTTCCTCAATCAAAGCTCGAAGTGTAAAAATATAGTCAGTGGTAGAATAATGAGATCGGAAACCTGCCTGCCCCAATGCATGTAATCTTCGAGCTTCCGCCTCTGAACTCACTGCAGACTGGAGTATGGTTAACCCGTGAAGGATCAAGATGAGACCAAACAACATGTATGTATGCTCTGTAGATCTGTCTGTGAATGAACGCATGAGTCCCATCGGGGAGGTCAGACATAGATAATCCCCAGCTATGTAGAAAGTCCGAAGCATACTGAAACCATGAAGACTTAGCCCGCTGCGCAGCCAAAGTGCCAGAAGATGTAAAAGCCGCTACCACGTATTTGGAGGAGTCAAGCTCTGAGATTCTGTGAATGAACGTGATAATCCTGAAAATAGCCTCGACAATCAGTGGAGGAGAAGCAAACTTCGCCAGAATAATCTCATGAGGAACGGACTGCTTGGCCCGAATCATCTGGCTAAGCATGTGAATTTGCAAATGCGAGATGTCACTCCAAGTGTCTCTAGATAAGCCTGGGCACCATGTCTCCGCTGAGTACAATGCCACTGGAGAAATAGTCGAAGAAAAGAGGCGGCATCGTGTGTCTGGGTCATGCACATAATAAGTAGAGGAAAACCTCTCCATCTGAACAAGAGCAGAACGCCCCTTGCGGAGCCTAGCCAATGCAGCTGGTCTAAACGAAAGCAATGGGCCAGAAAAGAGAACACCCAGGTATGTGTACGACGCCACTATCTCTAGAGACTATCCATCAAAATAGAACATAATGTCTCTCATATGCTGCCTGTTGGTGTTAAACACCATAACCTTAGTCTTACTAATTTTCACCATTAGCCCCCATATCTGACAGAAAGTATACAAGGCATCCAGATGTTGCTGAAGTCCTGCAGCTGAACTAGATAGTAAAATCACATCATCCGCATAAAGAAGGATAGGGATAACAATATCTGCTAGAGGATAGCCATCCCCACCTTCTTCTCGAATGATCCGCTCAAGGTCGTCAATGTATAAAGCAAAATGGGTGGGTGATAAAGGACATCCCTGCTTTACTCCGACCGTACTATGAATATATGAAGACCATCCATCTCCATCACGAAATCTGGCCAAAACTCTCATATAATGTGATGATAGCAGCAATGATCTTCTGTGAGAAACCAAGGGATGCCAAACGCTGGAGCAGCAAGTGTCGCGGAACTGAATCAAATGCTTTGCGAAAGTCGACAAAGCAGCAATAGACTCTCTGTTTCCTGAACTTCGCCGCCACAATGATACATCTCAGTATGAATATTTGGTCTGCTATGGAGTAGCCTGCTTTAAAACCTGCTTGTCCCATAGCATATAACTCCTCTGTCTCTGCATGAGCGTTGATGATAGACCTCATAACTGAACCATAGAGCTTCGCCATAGTGTGGTTGATCATAATAGTACGATAGTTGTCTACATTCAGAGGATCACCAACCTTAAGTATAGGGTGCAAAAGGTTAGTACACCAAGGTGTGGGAAGGCCAAAAATAACAGATTGGTTAAACGTAAGAGATGTATGGAGAGAGAGAGAGAGAGAGAGAGAGAGAGAGAGAGAGAGAGAGAGAGAGAGAGAGAGAGAGAGAGAGAGAGAGAGAGAGAAAGAGAGAGAGAGAGAGAGAGAGAGAGAGAGAGAGAGAGAGAGAGAGAGAGAGAGAGAGAGAGAGAGAGAGAGAGAGAGAGAGAAGAGAGAGAGAGAGAGAGAGAGAGCTCTTTGTTGTATGACAAAATGATGAAACAATAGTCTTGACAATACTGAGCTACTAAGAGAGAGAGAGCTCTTTGTTGTATGACAAAATGATGAAACAATAGTCTTGACAATACTGAGCTACTACAACTTTTCGAAGTGCATGATTTGTATTTAAATCTCGGTCATAGCTCTGTTGGTAGTCTTTTGAAACCGTAACTCTGGCCTAACCATTAAACATTCATGGAACATTGTCTTTAATTGGCTAAACTTCTTAGAGCTTATTGCAAAGTTGATTTCATTCTAACACCAAGATTGAGTTGCAAAAGAAATAACCCTCAAAACTATAATCTATTCATTGTTTTTGGCCTCTTGTATCACTCTCCCTTGTTCTAGAAAAAATGCAGCATAAAAAAGGCTCGAAATTGGGTTTTAGCTTGATTTTTGCAAAATAAAAACTACAGGTTTTTTAATGTTCTGAAGTTTTGGAACCCTCGTTTCGTAACACTGAGGGCTTGGAACGCCATTCTAGTGCAACTTAGGTATGAAGAATCATCAATAGTATATCCTTTACTTGGATCAAAAGTTTTACAAATGTCAATAGGAGATCAATAGAGGTATAAATATGTGTATCATGTATATATGAGAAGGTAATTAGCAATTATTTTAGCAACTTATATGGTTGTAATACTTGAGCTAGATTTTGGATTATGAGGATATTGGATAATAATTTTTTTTATTTTGTTTCACACATCATAGACTTTACAAAGACCTAACCTATGTTGTATGATTATCTTGGAAAACTTTTCAATTCCACCCATTATTCTAGCTTCAATCCAACATCTTCCAGCAGATAATTTTGAGGAAAACTTATTACTAGGACCCAATTGTAAACCTACTTCTCCAGCTTACGAATAGAAATAAGGCTTGTATGAGTTGATGACTCTTTTTGATTGGCTACTCAAATTATTTATTTATTATTTCGGAGTGGACTAATCTTTCCCAATTTCAAACCCAATGTTATTCCTCAATTACCCTTTGCTCAAAGAAATCGGGAGATTAGTTGAAATTGTTTTTTTGTCTGAGATGGAGCCAGAAGTACCAATTGAGACTTTTCTTGCTAGGTTTATTTTCTACACATTCCTAGATTTCAGGTGGGACACACCTGCATAGAGTGTAGTGTGGACCAATTTCTATTGCTAAGTATCATTCCTAGTGTTAAAGTATAAACCTTGATTATCATTTTATCTTTAGATTAGTTGAACTATTCATTATTGAGAGTAAAGCCGCTCACAAGAGTTAAAAATACTATATGTTGTGCTAAGGCACATACAATAATGCTAGCTACTTTCATGGTCTTATGATGTGTTAATTGGTATTTTCAGCGACTATACTTCCAGTTATAAAGAATCAACACCAACTTTTGGTCACTCTTCTACTTTGCAATGCAGCTGCAATGGAGGTAAGGGTTTTTGGCCTCAAATTTTAAGTTTGCATATTTTTGCTGTAAATCATGGTCTATATATCAAATTATTAAATTTGGATCTTGTGAATTGCAATAATAGCTTAGATTCTGTCTTGGTTGCAGGCACTCCCAGTTTTCTTGGATAAGATCTTCCACCCATTGGCAGCAGTGATTTTGTCTGTGACGGTTGTTTTGACCTTTGGTGAGGTAAAAGGCTGTGATGGCTTTTGCATAGATTTATACTATGTATGGAATGCTTGAGAACATAATGTAAATATTAGGGTGACTTGTATTTTCGAAAATATCATTGAAATTCTAGATTTCTTATTGGTTTACAGTAGTGCATGGTTGGTTTGATGGAATTCGAAAATGCCCCAGTGTAAACCGTAAGTAGTGTGACAGTCCACTATTTAGGTATTGAGGTAATATTGGAGCCCTTACAATATCCAGCTCTAGGTATCTAGAACGATAGAAATCAGGTTTGATCCCAAGAGGTCCCTACCATGTCACTCATGAGTATGCTTGATTATTACCCTTTGATATACTGATGGGTTCCCTTTAAAAGATTTGAGATAGCGATATGTAGATGAGAAGCCTGGGAGTACCATCAAAATCTGATGGCTCTAATTGCGGAGCTGTTCAGAGAAGGGCAATGTGTGGGTATCATGAATTCAGAAGGCTCATCACTCTTTGAATGTATGTGAATAGCCTCAACTTGAAGTGTCATGAATGCAAACTCAGCAAGGGTGATCTGGTGTGGGATTGAGGCCTTGGCCTAGATCATACTTGCAAGCATAGTGTAGATGAGAAATAATGGCCCACTCTAACATTGGAATCTCCGTGCACCGAACCTCTGTGATGTACAATCTACCTTTACTTGGGGTATCTTGAATGTGTTTTCTAAGGTATAAACACTTGAGACTAACTAGAGAAGCATGACCTTTCCGTGACCTAGTCATAGCGGCTTGTCTCATATTGAGGACGAGACTAGTGAAGACACCCAAAGTAAACACCTGGCACTACATGCAGGTCTTGGAAGTATTAAAGATCATATTCTGGGTTTTCTTCGTATGTATTGTCAAGCTCCATCTGTCTCCGAATAGCTGTAGTTTGTCTGAATGGCTATGTATGCCCTCACTTTAGAAGAGATCAATGCCGCATCATCCACATATAATAAAATGGATATATCACTAAGCTTGCATCCTAGCCCAAGTTAAGAACGTATCTATAGATTTAGCATGAAAGATAGCAAGTAGCATTCATAAAAGCGGCAAGATAATCATTCACAAGCATTCTCTGACAAGAAGACTATTGAAATCAATGGCTGCCGATAGTTCAGGCAGATTTCCAATACAAAGATGGAACTCCCATACAAAAAGCTTAAGACTCCAAACTCATGACTGACTAATGAATAGCCTTTGTCTATTTATAGTATATACTACTAAAATATCTTCACAGTAGTCTTTGACAAATTTAGTCAATTTTTATTCAAAATATTTGTGGATTTTCCAAAGCGTTGAAACTTGGCCTTGCATGTGGCACACCCTTAAGAGAGGGAAAGTGTTATGTCTCTAAAAAGACATGATTGGGCTAGCCCTTTATTTGAATCACCACCCATGCTAGCAAGGACAATACCCTAGCACACCTACCTTTAAGGGTATATGTCCTTAATGTTGTTGGCTCGAGGCTATGAAAGGATGCTAAGCCTAAAGAGAGAGACCATTCTCGAAGAAGCACTTACAAGAAGATTGAGGGTTGTGGTGCTACTCTAAGAGCTAATCTAGCTATGCCTCAAGAGAGCACATGTGGTGTGGGACACAAATGCTATTGGAATGAGATCAAGCTCAAAGATGTAGGGGGTCTCAAGCTCAGAAGGTATCTCTTGGATGGACAACTTATGGATGGGTGGAAAGTTTGCTAGTAGCCACTATGCAATTTTGAAGCTTGCATGCTGGATCGTGGTGACAACACACATGAACAAAAGAGCATAACAACCATGTAGGAGTTTTATCTTTACTTTTGGTACGGTTATAATCGGTGTGGGAGCCAAATTTGTTGCCTTGTGTGTAGGATCAATAAGAGCTTAGCAAAAAGTGCATGGGACGAAGGCAATGATTTAGTTGATTTAAGCATAGATATTTCATTCTAATATTTGTTATGCATAGATCTAGTAAGTATCTATCCATAATATGTAGATTGGTGACTGTGCTTGCAAAAGTATCTACATGCACCTATACTTGTGTAAATTTTTCATATGATTTCGTGGTCTACCTCCCTTCAATTGACTTGAAGGGAAATATGAAGATTCAAATTTTAGGGCCCAACCAAATGTAATAGTAAAAGCGTGGCCACTGGCCAAAAATGGAGAAGTATGGACTATTTGTGTCCTTAACACTTCTCAACTTTTAAAAGCATTGCCCTCAATGTGGGGATCTACAAATGACAACTCTAAAAACTAGAAGAAGGGCCCCAAGCGGTAGTTGTGGTAATAGCCAATCATAAACAAATGTGAAAATAAAACTATCGAAAAATGTATCGACCAATGGAGATATTGAAAGAGAGGACACAAGTCGTCACAACAAGTATTTCAAAAGCAACACATAATAATCCACATTGCACAAAGCACAACACATCAATTGTAAATCATGCTATAAATATATTGCTAATGCAATGGTCATCATGATACTACTGGAGATCAATAAGTCGATGTAAATGCAAGACATAAAGAATCAGAACGATCTTGTAAATCACTCAAGGCACTCTAATAGCCCAAGAATGCCATAAGAAAGTTGTTAGAAATAAATGACTATGCTAAAGTTAATCCATAGGTTACTTTGACCCAAAAGGTCGAGATTTGGTTTACCATGGGTATTTAGGCCATCTTAAGTTTGTCTTAAGTTTAGTTGGACCCAATTTTGGTCATGTACTGACTCGTGGGTCCTTAGGGGACTAATCTTGTTTAGGGGCACTATCTTGACTTTTGGGGGTGCCCTACATTTAGTAAGTGGTTAACCTTAGGGTTTGGTGGCATTTGGTCACATCCAGGTAGAGTACTTAGATGCTCATTGTGTATTCCATTTTTACAGTTTGGCTAAGCATTGCTCTCCATTGCTCTTGTTGTTGTTTTCTCTCTCTCTCTCTCTCTTAGAGTTGGGCGCCCAGCCTCTTCTCTCTTGTTTTATGTGGAGATGGATTGATAACTAGATCTTGGTGACTTGACTCTTGCTTTCCTACATGGTATCAGAGCTACCGGATCTGCAGCAAGCTTGTTTGTTGGCGCCCTACCAGAAGAGGAGCTTCTCTGCTTTTTGTTGTGAAATTTCAGCATCTTGCTGATCTTTGTCTCTTTTCAGGTTGAAGGAGGGCGGCCATCAGAGATCTTGGAGGAGCAATTTTTGGCACCCAAAAATCAGAATCTCAAATCTGATTTTTATGCAACCAGTTTTCAGCAAGTTTTGTTTGGAGGAGGGCGCCCAAAAATCTGCTACTGATTTTTCGTTGTGGTGTCTCCTTATCTTGCTGTTTTTGTTTTCAGGTTTGCATTTGTGTAGGAGGGCGCCCAAAATTTAGCAAACCCTATTCAGGGTTAGGTCAACTTGTGGCTGGAAATTTGCAGATTCTCAGCAAGTAGTAGGGCGCTTTCAACAGCCCTATTGGAGTGTGTGTTGATCACACTATTTGGCTTCCTAATTGGGTTTCGGTGTAGGCTTCAATCGAAGCTAACCTAATTTTCAAGAAGCTGGTTTTTTTGTGCAGAAAGACAGCCATCTATCCATTATCTTTTGGGCACTTTGGTTGCAGATTGAAAGACATCTTGTGCTCCTACTTTTAGCTCTTTGTTTGCTGCAAATTTTTGAGTAGATTTGGTTGTGGAAAGGCTCTCTTTCCTATCTACTACAAGCTGAAATTTTGTTGGAGGTAATGGCTAAAGAATCGGAAGCTATTGGTTCTTTGTTTAGTGAAGATCGGTTGGAGGGCACAAACTACTCCTTGTGGAGTTACATGATGAAGAATCTTCTCATAGCAAAAGGGCTGTGGGATTTGGTCAATGGTGATGAGGAAAGGCCTCCGTCTTTGGCACCTCCTACACCTCGTGGATCATCATCATCAACATCATCTTCTACATCTTCGGAAGAACAAAAGAAGTGGGATAGAAGGGATGCACAAGCACATTTTATGGTTGCTCTTGCTGTGAAAAGATCTATCTTACCTCATATTAGGTCTTGTAAGACATCTAAAAGTGCGTGGAGTCAAAAATCCAGCAAGAGTGGTGTATCTTAGAAATCAGCTTTCTTTGTTGAAGATGCAAGAAGGGGATCAAGTGACCAATCACTTGACAAAGATCAAGGATCTTCGTGAGGAGCTTCTCAATATTGATGAGATAATTGAGGATGCTCAATTTGTTTCCATTACTCTCAACTCATTACCTGCATCTTATCTTCCATTTGTTTCATCTTTGAGTATCTCTCTTAGGGGATAGCAACTCTCCTTTGATGAACTTGTTGGGCTGCTTCTTCAAGAGGAGCAAACGAGGCAAAACTTTGCGGGTGACACTCAACAAGATCAAGCTTTCTTCACAAAAGGCAAGGGCAGAGGCAAGTCAAAAGGAAAGGCGAATCCTCCTTCCAAGGATGAGCAAAAGCCCGTTGGAGGTCAAAATGTCAACACTCAAAAGAAGAAAGGGAAGTGCCATTATTGCAAAAGGTATGGGCACTTCGTCAAGGATTGTAAGAAGAAGCTTGCGAAAGAGGAGAGTAAAAGAATTGATACTAGTGCTTCACTTGCTACTTTGGAGCAAGAGCTTGAAGCTAGTGGTGATCTCTTCAACCAAGACTATGCTTTTGTGTCTAATATTGCTTCTACTAGTACTACTACATCTATGAGGAATTTCAGATTCTGTTTTGCAAGTTGCTGATTTTCACCCCATTGAATGGGTGATTGATAGTGGTGCTACTCGTCATATGACTTCTCGTAAAGAAGCATTCACTAAATTAGTGAAAGTGCAAAATGGAAGTAAGGTACAATGTGCGGATGATGCATCTTATTCTATTCATGGAATTGGAATTGTAGCCATCATTTTGCCTAATGGTGAAGAAAAGTACATTAAGAGTGTGCTTTATGTTCCGGGAATCAAGAAGAATCTTATTTTGGTTTCAACTATGTTGAAGCAAGGACTAGTTGTTGAGTTCAAAGAAGATAAGTGTCTTGTCAAGGATCCTAAAAGATCACTCTTGAATATTGTTTCGGGAACAATGCATGCTGGCTTATTCATTATGGCTACCTATGAGCGACGAATTCCCTCTACATGTCTTGTTGCTTCTACAATACAATCATTGGAGTTGGCTCCATTGTGGCACGCAAGGTTTGGGCATCTCAACTTTGCAAGTTTGAAGAAGCTGAAGACATTTAATATGGTAGAAGACATTCCTACTATTGAGCAGCCGGAAGGGCATGTATGCGAGGGGTGCATACTTGGATTCTTGTTGATCTTCCTCATGGGAAGAAGGCAATTGGTTCTGAATGGGTATACAAAATCAAGTATAAGGAAGATGTTACCATTGAAAGGTACAAGGCAAGGCTTGTTGCCAAAGGCTATGCTCAGCAAAAGGGGATTGATTATGAGGAGACTTTTTCTCCTACTGCTCGGATGACTACCGTGAGGGTAGTAACCTCTTTGGCTGCCCACTTTGGTTGGCGTTTGCGACAACTTGACATAAAGACAACATTCCTCAATGGTAATCTCAATGAGGAAGTGTACCTTCAACAACTTGCTGGTTTTTTGGTTGAAGGCCAAGAAGATAAAGTTTGTCTTCTCAAGAAGGCACTTCATGGATTGAAGCAAGCTCTGAGGATGTGGTATCAAAAGATACATGCCTACTTTTGTGATCGAGGGTTTACTAATAGTCCTAGCGAATCTACTCTTTATGTCAAGCATACTTCAGATTATATCATTATTATTTTGCTTTATGTTGATGATATTATTATTACGGGAAGTAATGAGCAGCAGATTGATGCCGTAATACTTGATCTTGATTTTGAAGCGGTTCAAGATGGAAGATTGCAAGCCGGTTGCTACACCTATGGAGACAGGTTTGAAATTAAGTAGTCAAGGTGATGGTGAATCATTTGACACTACTTTATATTGTCAAGTTATTGGCTGTCTCATTTACTTATGTAATTTAAGACCGGACATTTCTTATAGTGTCTCACTCATGAGTCAATTCATGCATGCCCCGATGACATCACATTGGAAAGCGTTGAAGAGAATCTTTCGATATCTTCAAGGAACAAGAAGTCATGGACTAGTTTTTCCTGCTTGTGATGATGCATGTTTGGTTGGTTTTAGTGACTCGGATTGGGGTGGAGATCAAGACACTAGACGCTCTACAAGTGGACATTGCTTTTTTTATGGAAATTCTGCAATTTCGTGGTCAAGTAAAAAGCAACCCACTGTTGCTACTTCTTCTAGTGAGGCAGAATATAGAGCGATATTTTCAGCCACAACAGAGTGTTTATGGCTGAGAAGACTACTTGTTGACATGAAGTTTGGCTAACCCTCAGCCACTCTTATCTTGAGTGATAGTCAAAGTGCTATTGCCATTGCACGGAATCCTATTTTTCATGCGAGGATGAAGGCAGATATGAGATATACACAGATAGCACTTGTTTCCTCACACTCACTTCATGACCAGGGCTATCGACTGTCGTGGTTCTCCCAGGCATCCCACTTCCTCCTTGAGTCATTTGATATCCACATTACAGAGCTCCCCTCAGGTACTCATCACTATATCAGGCGCATCTTATATCGGGCATACCTCGATCATACTTGGAGGCGACAGCGTGGGGTTAAACCCGACTATTACTGGACTCACTTTAGTGAGCTTGACATAGCAGGGTTCCCAGTTTTGCCACACTATTTGGACTCAGGCTTATCACACTGCTTCAGATTTACACTGATGATATTGATCTCTCTCTTTAGCCTCCTTAATCTCTCTCTTTCCTGCTTTCTAGGGTTAAGTCTTGCTTATGTGATGCTTTCATAGCTTAATTCTAGATCAGCTGTGGCTCTATTCGTAACTTGGTATCAAAGCACTTTTCTGAGCACAATTTGGAATTTTTTCTTTGCTGCCTTGCCTTGCTCCTCCATCGCTTTTCCTACAGCTCCATTACCGTTTTGACAGCCCTGTTCCATCGCTGCTCCTTCCACTCCTTCCTGCCCAGCGTTCCCCCTGTTTTGTCCCCTCTTTTCTTTGTTGCCCAACGCTCCTCTTCTTCTTTTCCATCGCTGTACCTGCCTTCCGACCTATCACTTTCGTCTGATATTTTTCCAGTTTGCAGCCATCTTCCACAGTTAGTTCCCTGACTGTCCAGCGCCCATCCTCATCCAAAAACTACCCAATTCCGACATCATTTGCTATTCCAAACAGCTAAAATTCTTCAACCTGTAAATCGCTGCCTCAGCACTCCCAATTTATCACTTTTGCTTTTTTTTTTTCTCCAATTCCAGCCATCTTTTACAGCTTATCAAAAGGCTGTCGCGCGCTCATTCTCCACCACATTTTCAGGACTCCGTTTACTCTTTCAAATTCACATTGTATCCCTGGCTGTCCAGCACATTTTTATAGCTTCTCCATTGTTCATTGTTGTCTGTTTTTTTTCAGTTGTGATAATATTGGTTGTAATAGGCTAATTTGGGGTGACGACAAGAGTCCGCTCCCTCAAGTTTTCGTCTATTCCTTCCACTATCATTATGGCACATTCACCTACCCCGAGTGAGAGTACTCAGGAAACCTTATCCGATCAGTTTCGTCGCATGGATGAGACCCTTTCTGGCCTCGTTCTTCGCTTCGATTCAGTTATGACCGGCTTTGCTACTATGCAGTCACAGATTGATTCTTTACAGCCTCATGGTCCTGGTAAAGCTCCTGTTTTTCCTACATTTGGGACTCCCCCTCCATTTGGATTTCCATCTTCTTCTGCTAGTCAGCCTGGTGGTGGACCGTTCATTCCATCTAACCCACCTCCTGGTTTCTTTCCTCGTCCCCCCCTTCCTGAGCCACACTTTGCTCGAGACTTTCGTGATAGGGTACAGCTTGCTACCTATTCCGGTTCCTCCGACGGGAACTTATTAGAGAATTGGTTTGCTAAGCTTGACACATATTTTTAGATTTACCCGAAGACTGATCCTCAGAAGATCCAGTTGGCTGCTTTACATTTAGATGGACGTGCCGCCACGTGGTGGCGACTTTATAGAGTTGATCCTGATCGGGAAGGGCTCCATGTATGGCATACTTTTCGCTGTGACCTCCGCCATGCTATGATTGATCCTCAGTGGCTTGACCGCCAACGTGATACATTCCGTAGTCTCACTCAGACCAGTGATCTTGCTTCTTATACAGATCAGTTTATGGAGCTTTCTTATCTTTTCACAGATCTACAGCCCACTGAGCTTATTTCTCGTTATTGCTGGGCTTCGTGGTGCTTTACGTTATGATGTTTCTTCCTTCCGTCCTACCACACTTGTTGAGGCGATGTCTCTTGCCAGTACTTTACAGCATAAGTACTCTGACACCCTTCCTTCCCGCTTCTCCCGACCCCGTCCTTCTGCTTCATCTTTTTCCGCTATGTTCACCCCTACACCGGCCCCTTCTGTTCCAGCTCTCTCCATTGCCCCTTCGCCTCCTCGTCCTCCGACTCCTCGACCTGCTTTTGTCCGACGTTACACGTCTGCAGAGTTCGCTGATCTTCAGCAGAAGCGTCTTTGCTTTCGTTGTAAGAGTCCTGACCATCTTGCCCGTGATTGCCGCCAGCCTCTCCCTACTACTACTGCTGTTTTTTACCATGAGGGCACTACTCCAGATGATTCCGATATCTACATTCATATTTCTGATGAGCCTGACTTATCCTCTGAGCCTTCCCCTGATTTACTTCCTGCTACTTGCCATGCTCAGCTTGCCTATGCTACTTGGACAGGGCGTCCTGGTCCTCGCTCCATTCGGTTACGTGTGCGTATTACAGGTCGAGAATATATTGCTTTAGTTGATACTGGTAGCACTCATTCTTTTATTAGCAGTTATATCACTAGTCGGATCCGTGCTTCACCTGTTCTTGCTTCCCAGCCTCTCACAGTTGAGGTTGCCAGTTCTCATTCTTTTCCTAGTTCTCAGATGTTTTAGCGTTTACCATACCGCATTGGAGATTTCTCTGGACAGGCAGATTTTTACATTATCCCTATGGAGCGTTATGATCTTATCCTTGGTGCTGATTGGTTTGCATCTCTTGGAGCCGTTACACTGGACTTGACACAGCAGACATTGACATTTGTACATGATGCAGTTACACACTCACTTGTGGGCATTGATTCTCAGGGAGACTTCCAGTTGATTACTGGGAAGCAGTTTATTCGCAGCCTGCCGAAGGCTCATTGTGCTGCCTTATTATGTGTTCAGCGGGCAGTACCAGTTCCTCCAGTTTCTACACCAGCAGCTGTTCCTCAGGTGATTTCTGACTTATTACATCAATATGCTTTTGTCTTTTTAGAACCTATGACGCTACCACCATTACGTGACGTGAACCATCATATTGATTTGCGTCCTGGTTCTGCTCCTCCCTCCCGTCCCCCTTATCGTATGTCTCGATCTGAGCGTGATGAGCTTGAGCTCCATATTACTGCCTTGTTAGATCAGGGTCTCATTGTTCCTAGTCACAGCCCTTTTGGTGCTCCTGTTCTCCTTATTAATAAGAAAGATGGTACCAAACGCCTTTTTATTGATTACCGTGCTTTAAATAAGTTGACTATTCGTAATCAGTACCCTATTCCACACATGGATGACCTCTTTGACCAGCTCGGTACCTCTAAAATCTTTTCCAAGATAGACCTTCGTTCTGGATATTACCAAATCAGGATGCACCCTTCTGACGAACATAAGACTGCTTTTCGTACTCATCTTGGTTTATATGAATTTCATGTGCTTCCTTTTGGTGTTACTAATGGCCCTCCTACGTTCCAGAATGTGATGAATAACGTCTTACGTCCGCTTCTTGGTCATTGTGTCTTGGTTTATTTTGATGATATTCTTATTTTTAGTCAGTCTCTTGCTGAGCATGTTGCCCATCTTTCCTCGGTCTTTCAGTTACTTGTACACCACCAGTTATTTGCTAAGTTGTCTAAATGTTCTTTTGCTGTTTCTGAGATCGAGTTTCTTGGTTTTCTTATTTGTAATGGTCACATTCGTCTGGACCCTCATAAGGTTCAGGCCATCCAGGATTGGCCTATACCTACTGATATTCATCATGTTCGTATGTTTCTTGGGTTAGCCACTCACCTTCGTCGTCCAGTTCCTCATTTTGCCGCTATCGCAGCTCCTCTTCATGCACTTTTGAAGAAGTCTAGTACTTTTCTGTGGACTCCTGATTGTCAGACAACGTTTGATACTCTTCGTCGTGCTGTTGTTGATGGTGCCTTTATGTGTTTACCATAGTTTGATCAGAAGTTTCTTGTTGAGACTGATGCTAGTAATGTTGGTTTGGGTGCTATACTTCGCCAGTCACAATGTATTATTGCTTATGAGTCGCGTCGTCTTCGCTCTTATGAGCAACGTTATTCTGTGCATGAGAAAGAGCTTCTTGCTATCATCTATGCTCTTAAGAAGTGGCGTCATTATCTGTATCGAGTCCCATTTGACATTATTACTGATCACCAGTCTTTACGTTATCTGTTTTCTCAACGTGACCTTAGTGATCGTCAATTTCGTTGGTTGCAGTTTTTACAGTCTTTTAATTTCTCCAGATTGTATCGTCCTGGTCGTGCTAACACTGCTGCTGATGCATTATCTCGTCTTCCAACTTTGTTAAATACACTCGTTTCTACTATTCCTCCATGGTTTGATGCTCTACCTGCAGCATACCTTACATGTTCTGATTTTCGTGATGTTTATAGTTCTGCCCCACCTGTTTCGTCCAGTCCTCATCAGGTTTACTCCATTATTGACAATCGTCTTTATCATTATGATTCTCTTTGTATCCCTAGTTCTTTGGGTATCCGTTCCCAGTTGTTGTCGGATGCTCATTCCTCTCCTGTTGGGGGTCACTTTGGTTTTCAGAAGTCTTATGCTCGTCTCAAAGACCATTTCTATTGGCCCTCTCTTCGATCTGAGCTTGCTGTACTTATTCGTACCTGCCCTTTCTGTCTTCATAATAAGTACTCCCGTTCTAAATCTGCTGGTTTGCTCCAGAGTTGGCCTATTCCTCATCGCCAGTGGACTGATATATCTATGGACTTTATCCTTGGCCTTCCCCATACCCAGCGTGGTCACGATTCATGTATGGTGGTAGTTGACAGGTTCTCGAAACAGGCACATTTTATCCCAGTTCGCAGTACTATCACAGTAGAGCAGTGTGCACGTTTGTTCCTATCAGAGATTTTCCGCCTGCATGGATTTCCTCGTACTATCCTTTCTGATCGGGATAGTAAGTTTACATCTATATTCTGGACAGAACTTATGCGTATTTTGGATGTTCAGCTTTTTATGGGTTCTGCTTATCATTCTACTTCTGATGGGCAGTCTGAGGTCCTTAACAGGATCCTTGAGGATTATTTACGCCATTTTGTTACTCCTTCAGGGAAGGATTGGGATCAGCATTTATGTTTAGCAGAGTATAGCTATAATAGCTCTGTTAGTACCAACACAGGTGTCTCTCCATTTTTATCATCTCATGGCTATGCACCTCTTTTACCTGGCATTCCTCTTCCTCCTGAGGATACACCTGTTACACTTGCATCTTTTCTATCAGGTGCTCGAGAGCTTATTACTCGGGCCAGTTCTCATTTACAGCATGTTCAGCAGCGTTATCAGACCTCAGTTGATCGTCACCGCCGCCATGTTGAGTTTCAGCTTGGAGACAAGTGAATGAGAATAAGAATGAAGTGGTTGTCGAGTGCTGAATGCTTGTGCAATGGGAAAGTAAATTCGAGAAGGGATAGTAACAACCATTTGTTGGATATTATTAAGCTGAGTAGCATGATCATCCAAACAGGCAACGATGTCCTCAGTACTAGGGAGGCCTGTGTGGTCGGCATGATAGAAAAGTTATAAAAATGCAAAAAGGCAACGAATGCAAAAAGCACAAACCTTGAGGGAGGGGACGCAAGTCGTCACTCAACGTAGGCTCTACGCAAACGAATCTAGCAAGTGATAGGTGGTGAAGAAGCTGCCAAAATGTTCACCAAATAGAGCACCAAGTAAGGAAGTAAGCTGCCAAATAAAGGAAATATGTAATAGATTGGACATTGGAAGATGAAGTGGTCCTCGGATTTCACTTGCCCCAAGATATATAATTGGTAAATCCTCGCCTCTCTCAGAATACCCTGGAATTGTCGGGTCTCAATCTCAAGCCGATGTGAAGAAATACACAGTTGTCCTAGTGCAAACATGAGGCCATGAGATAATCCTTTAAGTCAGATAATGGGGCCAGTACCTCCAAAACCGACCTCATGATGACACTGCAATGCCGCCTTTCGGGCGCCGCTGCTCCTTCTGGACAAAGAGCTCGACTCAGCAGGAGTGCAGCTCCACCACCGAGTCCTAGTTGATCCACCAGTCCATCCACGCACCGCTACTTCTCCATCCGTGTCCCAGCAGACCGGATCTTCGTCCCCATCCACGTCCACTTCACCTAGCCGAGAGGAGGGAGAGGCTTCTCCCCGATCTACCTGCCGAATGCCTGGCCGTGCCGCTCACACGCCCTCGTAGTATACCATCCTTCCATTGCTTATTGAGCAGAAAATTGATGCTCTCCTCATTGACAACTGCCTTGCGGTTCTGATGAATGCGGGTTTAGCCAACATGGAAGTGCCACTCGTCCAGGACCAGTCTCTGGTGCGAGGCCTTTTCCGATACCGACCATCTCATGTATGCCATGATTTGTACTAGACTTGACATTGCTTATTCAATTAGTATACTTAGCCAGTATTTGTCGAATCCAAGTTTTATTCATTGGAAAGCTCTACTTAGAGTTCTTTGATATTACTGTTGACACAAAATTATTGCATCTGTTATGGTGGAAATTCGAATGATGATTCAAATACCTAGGTTAATCTTCATCAAGGTTTTACAGATGCAGATTGGGCTGGAGATGTTGATAGGAAAAAGTTGACATCTTTGTATTCAACAAGGGTCCTGACTTGTGGAACAGCAAGAAGCAGAATTCCACTGCATTATCTTCGACAGAGGCCGGATACATTGCCGCTGCACATGCTACAAAGGAAGCTATTTGGTTAAGGCGTCTATTGTCGGACATTAATCTTAGTCAGTTACAAGCTACGATTAAGTGGACACTTGGTCTAATTGAAAAAATTCCAAAGACCTGTTATGATTGGATTTTATAGCTAGTTCGTCATTGTCAACAGTTCAATTAATTATAAGCACATAAGCACATCAAATTCTGAACGAGTCCCATTAACTAGCTAATTTTAGTGTCAATACCTGTGAGTTTGCTTTTGTAATTGGTGGGGTTTGAAGTTTTGAACGTTTGATTTTTTATGTCGGTATGTACTTGTGAACAAACTTATATTGAATTGGGCTGTTCCTGGATCTGTTACAAGAGAACTTTTCTTTTTGCTGTGGAGGTCTGTGCTTGAAAAATTTCATTGCTCCTTGCAGGTCATACCACAAGCAATCTGTTCAAGATATGGGCTATCTGTAGGTGCAAATCTTCTGTGGCTTGTGCGAATCGCTATGTTCATGTGCTACCCTGTTGCTTTCCCTGTTGGAAAGGTATTACTTTACCCCCCCAAGCTGTCTATTGAAAATTCTGGAGTGTTCTGTGAACATGTAGATAACAGGAAACTTATGGTCTTAGAGAAACGATTTGTTGTTCTTTATTATGGCTGTGTTGTATTCAGTAAAAAGGGACAGCATTTTACTTCATTTTGTAGGTCGGAAAAAATGTAGCCAGTTTCGTTAACTGGTCAACTATGACCCAAAAAGCATCATTTTGTTTATTAATCCATTGATATACTATCCCATTGTTTAGGAGGAATATTTAACAGATGCAATAGCCCTAGCTTTTAAGCATTCAGCGATTTTGCACCCTTCATTGCTTTATCACAGTTCCTAAGTTCTCTTGATCTTCCTTCAGCCATGAATGTCATGTCATCATAATGTTCTGAGAGCTTCTTCACCTTAGATGGCTCGCTAAGGATTTTTTTCAAATCCAAATTTCTTCAATGTCATGTTCCCAATTATCAATTGTAATGCTTACCGCAGCCTTTGCTGCTTCAGCCCACAAGTTGGAAGACCCTTTTAATGAAGGACAGATATCAACTTTTCCATAATTGACCTGTTCTTGCATTCTAACACTTTGTTCTAATGTGGAGCAAAAAGGGATTGTGAATTCCCTCTTTATGCCATGTTCAACACAAACGTTGTTGAGCTCACTATTATATTCTCCTCCATTATCTCACCTCACATTTGTTAATATTTTTCTAACTCAGCTTCTATGAATCTTTTGAATGTATACATGGCCTGACTTTTGTGCTTCATGAAGCAGATCTGCACTCTTTGCGAGTGATCATCAATGAATGTGATAAACTCTGAAAATTAGGTAGTTAGTCTCTCTTACAGCAACTTTAGACCAAGGTCAATGAGGCTTGACGCTGATAGTAGGCTATTTGCAATGTTGGGAACACGCAAAACATTCCTTAAGATAGTTGTCTTTCCTTTCCTTGGCCCAATGGTTCGATTGTCACCAATCAGCACTTCCTGAGGTCTATGCAATACTTCATATGTGACAAAAGGCCTTTCAATTGAAGGTCATTTGTGATGTAGTGCCAAAGTGTACATACTATGCAGGTAGATATGATCCTTTCATTTCACTGATAACTGAAATCAATTGTGAACAAGTTCAAATGGAGCTAGTAGAGTAACAAAACCCCCATCTTATGAGACTTTCATTTTCTTTAATCACTCGGTCACTTTTCCCTTTTTTCACACCTCCATTAGTGCCACCACTTCATTCTTGTTAGGCGTGTCAGCAACATTCACTAGTGCAATGGATCTTTTTCCAAATCCTCAACTTCCTTGGGGCATTCACAAACCATGTGTTCCAATTCATCACAATAATAGCGTTTAAGATCAGTCTTCTTTCATCCGTCACTCCACACACCCCCTTTTCAGTCACAAAAACATGACAAAATATCTAACTTACCACAGTTTGAATCGTATTCCAAAATCAAATAGCCTAGGGTGTGAAATGAATGTAGTAGTGGATGATGGGGTACACACAAAGATACTCCAAGCCAACTATACAAACCAAAAATTCCAATCAACAGCAGAAAGTGGCACAGAAAAGTAAATAGATCCCAGGCTAGTCGTATTGACCATGCAGGCCAAATAGCAGCAACAGTGAAGGATGTGGAAGATATCGAGAGAGCCCCACTAGTTGATGGACCACAAATGCCCAACAAGGATTGGATTTGGACCATTAGGGGGTGCCTTGGACATAGGGGATGGACCTAACTAACTTTGGTAATAGCCGAATAGGATCATGTGGACTGATGACCACATGCATGTGATGCTAGCATGTGTATTGCACGCATGCCTTGGGTGTGGATGTGCACATACTCTGCTTTTGCATGGGTCTTAGCTATTATGGGTCTCTCCACATATCAATTGGTTTTTCCTATCTCCTTGTTGCTCGGGGGGTAGATCCGTACTGATCTAAGTTTTGGTTGAGAAGGTTTGGGGTGCTGCACTCTATCTCCTGTCTTTCGACACTCTAGTTTGGTTTGATTTTTGTGGCCGTTTTATTGATATTAGCGCACTAGAGCCAAACCGTGGTGTGGACACATTCTGCAAGCAAGCTGGTTGGAATCACAGAATCAGCAGCTGAGGTGGGCACGGAATCAGTTGTCATCCAGGTAGGTGGTCTACCTTGTTGTTGTGGCAAACTGGTTTGCTTTCACCTGGTGGTGGCTGATTGTTCTTTGATAGTTTGCTAGATTCATTGACATGCATGGAACAATTGGCAAATTCTCAGTTCTTGGGAATGTATGTAGATTGTTCTTATGATTTTCATAGTTTATAGATTTTGGTGGCTGCTTTCTGGTTCCTGGCCCTTGTGTTTGTCTTGCTTTCTAGCTTTGCATGCTGAGGTTTAGTCATCCTGCTATGCAGTCCTTAGGGTCTCCTTCGGGGTAACCAGTGAATGAGGGACAGTTCATCATTCTGGTGGCTTGGAAGGTGCTTTCTACTGACCTGTAGGTTGCCAGTTGACCGTTCTGGTGGCTGGGAAGGTGCCCTCTTGCTGACCGGTGCTGGAAATAGACTGGAAAGACAATTTTTGACCTTGAAATCTGGGTGGAACAGCCCTGTTTCTGCATTCAGATTCAAAGTTCCAATGTTTGGCTGATTTCAGGCTGAAACAAGCCTGTGCTAGGGTTCAGAGGCATGGATGATAGGTCATTGGATCAAATCTTTGGCATGCAACCTAAAGCATGGCTGGAAATTCACAAGTTTAGGGCTAGAATGTGTAGGAGCTTGGATGCTGCCATACTGTTGCCATGATGGGGGACCTGCAGGAGCAAGGCCGTAGGAGCATGGCTAAGGGCTATAGGAGTGCAGCTGGGACGTGTAGGAGTCGGAGACTGCTTGTGGCCAGGATCTGGGATGAGGCTGCAAGCCATTCATCTGCTTCTTCCTTCTGATAGGATGGCATGGGCTCCTGGGTGCGTGTGCCCAGCAAAAATGGAGGCATGCTCCCTCTTACCAGCATCCGTCCTAGTTATAACAAATCCAGATAAACTTTACGTTGTGAAAGTGGATGCTAGTGATTTTGCTATCGGTGCAGTTCTGCTTTAGGAGGGGAGGGAGGCTCGTTGCCTTTGAAAGTAAAAGATTATCTTATGTGCAGGCTCGTTATACCACTCAAGAAAAGGAACTTTTTGAGGTTGTGCATGCAATAAAGACTTGGAGACACTATTTATATGGAAGTAGATTAATAGTGTGCTCAGATCACCAACCATTGGAATATTTCTATAATCAGAAAGACCTGAGAGGTCATAAAGCTTGATGGGCTGAGCTAATGCAGGAATTCGACTTTGATTTGAGATATATAAAGGGATCTTCAAATTAGGTGGCTGATGCCTCGAGTCGAATTGGTGAAGTGAATGAACTTTCGTTCACGGAAATTACTATGGACTTCTATCTTTCATTGCGAGGCCTTTATGAACAAGATCCTCATTTTGGACCTATTTGGCAAAAGGTTTTGTTAAGCTCTCAATTTGGAAATCAATTACAAAGTAATTAGTTGGATGAGAAAGATAGGAAGGTAGTAGAATATTTTTCCATTCATAAAGGACTTTTGTTCAAAAGGGGAAAGGTATGTGTACCCAGACGGGATGTTGTTAAGAGAAAAATACTATTTGAATGTCACGACGCACCTAGTGCCGAAGGATTGCACACAGCCATGATAGAGGACACAAAGTCAATTGAAAAGATTAATGCATATTCAACAAGTTGAAATTTTTACATGCTTAGTGAAAAAGTTTCAAACCAATTGGTGATTGATCGATGAATTGCAGCTCTAAATTTTTTCTAAATTGTGATTCAAACCTTCATTATTTGTCTGGATACCATGCAGCAAAGAAATTACCTTTTTCTAGAGGCAGCTGTTCCTTAACCTTTTCCGAGTGCTTAAGGTTTGAAGTACTTTATACCCATTCCCAGGTTCTTGTCGTTGAGAATCTCAATCATAAAGACCACCTTTCCAAATTGCAAATGGATCATTTTTATTAGGAAAAAGTATGCATGCTCTCTTTCATGGATGTTTTGGAAGTAAGAATCGTTGCTTACAGCTTGAATGTCTACTCATTTGTGCAGATCTTGGATGCACTATTGGGGCACAATAATTCTGCCATTTTTAGGCGAGCACAATTGAAGGCTTTGGTCTCTATTCATGGAAAAGAAGTAATTATTCAATTTCTACTCAGAATAGCAATTTTCTCTCAGTTAAGTGTAAGCATTGTTTAGACACATTGGTTGAAAGTTTATTGGTTTTTTTAGCTATAGGCATTACAAATGACATCAATAGCACACTACTGACTGAGCCTTTTGTGTATGTATTATCAAATCTAGGAAGGTAAAGGAGGTGAACTCTCACATGATGAGACAACTATTATTAGTGGAGCTTTGGATATGACAGAGAAAGTAAGTTTTCTAGTTTCATATACCATGAAGGTTCTCAGGTTTTCTCCCAATGCTGTAACAATTAAGGGCAATGGAATGCTACAACCCTTGTATGAAAGGGACAATGTTTACCAAGGATCGAACAGGGAACATAAGGAGCACAAGTTACACTGGTAGTCTAGCTACATTTACATTCAAATCAATATCAAAGTGCTACTCAACAAAGAAAAAAACTATCTAGATTTAAAAATAATAATAGTAGTGCAAAAAAACTAAAGGCTAAAAGACTGCTTCCTGCCACCTGGACCCTAAAGGAAGCTATCCTTCTCTAAAAATAGTTGACATAGGACTAGGACAGCAACGTAGTAGGAATATCTCTTTAGAATTTTTACATTCTACTTTTCAAAATTTTCAAAAAATGCTATAAGTGTATCATCTTTTATTGCACCCAAAAAATTTAGAAGCTTAGTAAAAACATTCGTAATCATGTCTTTGTCAAGTACTTGTAGAGCAAAATTCTTGGATCCAGAATAGTTTGTAGTGGACCTTAAGAACAAAAAAAGGGTTCAAAGTTCTTTTGTATTGAGCTTCTATATGCCAAAATAAGTCTCTATAGTTGTGGACTATCTCTAAAAGCAATATAGAGTCGTGAAATTTCTTTGATTATAAGAGTGACAAGAACTAGTCATAAGGTTCTCCACCCAGCCATGGCCTCTTTGTCTTATGGAGAGGAGTGTAAATTGATGACATGCATAGATGCCATGTGTCATGGCACCTCAATCAGTGAATATTTCAATTGGCCTACATGGATCTACTCATTGCCTCTTTTCTTTCCACCACTTGTACAATGTTGAGGTCTTCATTCAAGAAGATCTTGGTGTTTTTCAGTCTATATCTTTGACGTAATACATCCCGTCAAGCTCCAACAATGTGAAACGCAAGACCAGGTTTGTTAGATCCCGGTCTCACTCTAACATACCAAGGCAGGACCGATACTTGAGAGCCTGCAGCCGACAACAGTC
This sequence comes from Diphasiastrum complanatum, assembly GCA_029204225.1. Classification (NCBI taxonomy): domain Eukaryota; kingdom Viridiplantae; phylum Streptophyta; class Lycopodiopsida; order Lycopodiales; family Lycopodiaceae; genus Diphasiastrum; species Diphasiastrum complanatum. The sequence goes on along the minus strand of CM055107.1, from coordinate 5,462,419 downwards.
AAAGGCTCGTGACCGGAGTGGACATCTGTCCCAATCTGGGACCGGTGTGTCACAAACAGTGACAGTGACCGCCTGATAAGTTGTCAGGGATGTGGTGAATAATGACCTTTGGGATCCTAGCCATCAGTGATGAGATGCTAGCCGACACGTAGTCGGGGTGACCAAGCGGGTCACAGGTCTTTGGCAGGGCTGTTGGATTTATTTCCTCTACTCTCCTAAGTCCCATGTTAATCTAGTTCCATTCATATTATTGTAGTTTTACACGCATTGTCACACAATCTGCAGAAATACTCTATTATCGAAGACAGGCAAGAGAATGGCAGTCTGACTTGTCGAAGTCACCCGACTTGTCGGAGTTGGCTGACTTATCTGGGAAACCCTACTTGGCCGACTTATCGGAGAGTCCAACTTATCGACTCAACCGACTATCGTCGAGGACCACCAAACGATTATCTTGACTCCATTGACTATCGGCAGTGACACGCTCGACTCCGAATAGTTAAAGCCTTCTCACGGCCACTTCCTGTACTATGCAACTACTTGGACAATGATAGCAGCAGCCACGATCTATTCTAGACGGCACAACGGCTCCACGCCACCTTCTTGTACATACATCTACACAATTGTAAATTGTATATATTTGATCATTTGTAATCAATTAATAATGCCAAGGCTAATGCCAATTGATACCAGACAAGATAGGCTGATTCCATATACGCTCAAGCGGTCACAGACGCCGAGACGACATCTTATCAGAGACAGACATAGTAGATGCCTTCAAGCATTGATTCTTCCTTCTCAGAATGATTGTCAAAATAAGCTCATAGATGTTACAGATCGTAGTTGGCTTTGTGAGCACGCGTTTTTGCCCGCTATTGTTTTGTGCTCACCTGTCCGACTCTCTAATTGATTTGTCTAACTATCTACTCTTTCTCTTCCGCATAAATGCAATTAAGCTCTATTTTGTGTTCGCCTACTGTTGTAGTAGTGCATGCACCGAGGGAATCAGTCGACCACCGCTTTCGCGCAGTAGTAGGATCGTTTCGATCCGATTGTTCGACCTGTCCGATTCACGGACTCTGTTTCCCCAACATGGTATCACAGCTATTATTATAGCTTGATAAGCTTCCCACAGAACTTGATTCTATCGTTCGATAGAACAATCATTTTTCTTGTTCTGTAAACTGCATTAGATTTTCACTCTTAAGTCATTGATAGTTATCACTATCACTTAGACTAACATCCACACGGATACCCAAGGAAAAGCCAGTCTCATCATGGACGAGCTTGATGCATCCAACTATCATATGTGGAAATTTAAGATGAAAACTGTGCTAATGGCTAAGGAATGTATGATGTTGTCACTGGTGCAGAGGCAAGACCCGAAGCAGACACGCTGCAATCTCCTGATGGAAGCTGAAAGATGGAAAAGCTTTCACGCTGATCATCCTCAACATATCAGACACACAAATTGGCCATGTGTCTGAAGCTCAGACCTCGAAAGAAGTCTAGGACATCTTGAGCACCCCCTGTATGAAGTGCGTGAACGTAGCTTCCAAGCTACATCTTAGGAGAAAATTCTTCTCCCTCAAGATGACAAATGGTGATTCCCTACAGAATCACATTATAATACCAATTCAAAAACCTGTTACAGCAAATGGCCTCGGATCTGTCATAGACGATCAAGACGCAGTAATGACACTGCTTTCAAGCTTGCCAATATCGTATGATAACTGGGTGATGATGATCACCACACACCCAGAGCTGACTCTATCACGAATCATTATGATGTTCTTCCTCTACTGTGGACTCTCATGCCCTATACACCAACAAGAACTCGAGCAAGCAGAAGAAGAAAGGCTCAAAGCCATAGAAGCCGACACAGAATCGTCAAGAGTAGTCGAAGCCGCCAACAAAGAAGAAGCTGTTCTGCAGATACTGCAAACGAACCAACCACGAGATTCAGCATTGCCACATTCTACAAGCCAAGAACAACAACAAAGGGCGACTGAATCAAATGGCAAATGCAGCTGCAGAAGCATCTCAGTCGAATCAAGAAGCGAATCACGATGCATTCATGACAAACCATCAAGAAGCAGCAGACGACAGCTCCTAGTTTCTTGATTTTGGAGCCACTCAGCACACGATTAGCCATATCGGCTATTTCTATCACCCCCTATTCGCCTTAGTCAAATGGCTTAGCCGAGAGGAAGAATCGTACCCTGGTCGAATAAGCCAAATGGATGCTGGCACACGCATCATTGCCTAAGAGCTTTTGGGCTGAAGCTGTTTCCACTGCAGCTTACATCCAGAACAGATGTTCCGACTAAGGCCCTCTCAGGCAAAACACCCATAAGGTTTGGATAGGATCTAAGCCTTCAGTGAAGAACCTACGAGTATTCGGTTGCATCGCCTACGTGCAGATCCCAAAGGAGACAAGAAAGAAATTCGACTTCCAAAGTCTAAAGACCATCCTGATCGGTTATACTTCTCCGACAATACCAATAAGCTGTACGACCCCGATACCTAGCAGATTTTATTCAGCAGGGATACAGTCTTTATTGAGGATCAGTTCATCAACTTCAAAGGCAAAGGTAACTTCACCAGATGTCATCATCATTCTACGTCGCACGGTATCAATGGGATAAGATGCAAGACCAGCACCAATTGTGATACCCCAACCAAGCAAGAAACTGTCAAGGAAATTCCCCTGCAAAATATCGCAGCATTAAGAACATATAAGGTGATTTCTTATGGCATTACATTTTTGTTCAGTACAGTGGATAGTAGAGTAACAAACTCACTGCCAGCCTGTAAAAGTTTCACTACTTTGCTATAAATTTCCATCACAAAGGCATTGGAAGTAAACAGGTTTGTTAATTATCCTACATTCTATCTGCATTACGTAAGAGTACTACTAGAATACAGGCAACTTTTTTAGCCTTATTTATACATTTTTAATGAATTAACTTAAGGAATCATTAGGTCTGACTTTTATGCTAAGTCCGCGGTAAAATTGTTCGAAAACAACTTCCATGTCATAAGCAAAGAGGCATACCTCCAGGTTGCCCACAAGGATAATATGCTTCAAGGAGTCATACATTCCAAAGTATAAACCGCGGTAGACAATGATGCCCACACAAGAGATGTTGAATCCACGATATAAATCGGCAATGCCATCACTTGCCAAGGTTTTCTTGTACACATCCAACATTCCGTTGAACTGACGTTCACCACCTTTTTTTGCAGATTTTGAATCATTTGCTAGATGCGTTCGAGCAAACTCTAGAGATTACACAAAAAGCAACGAGGATGCACCAGCTGCTCCTCCAAAAAGCCAAGTTCCTAGCAAACCACTTCCAATAACCATCCTTGTCTTTCTTGAAATTAAAGAGGCGTTTGAAATAACCTTTAAATGCGAAGTTGAGTGCCTATGACAAACTCATCACTTAAGGTATATCGTGGTACCCCGCACTATAGATCTCTTCCCTAGCACTTCACGACGACCAGATGCAGGTGCAAAGCGTATGACAAGAGTATCTGGATCTTTCTTAGGCCGCCATGCAGTAGCTCTCAGTGAACGTAGCTGAGATAAATGAAGATGGAGGTGGTAGAACAGCAGTCTGTAAAAAGATGTAATGCGAGCCACAACATGAGAAAGCACTGGAGCCTACCGGCGTCGTTTGTGAGCATGAGCATGTGTAGTAGTACGTCTCTGCGTAGGATGTCTGGTGATCCGGTGGGCGAGGGAGGCAGGGCTGCAGTGAGGGGTGGGGGTGATCCATCAACGAGGGGAGGGGATGTTCCATCAGCGAGGGGGGGGGGGGAGTTTATGCCATCAGCGAGGGGGGATGCACCATCAGCGAAGGGGAAGGGGGGGGGGGGGGGGGGGGGGGGGGAGGGGGGGTGACAGTGAGGGTGGGGGAGGTGACAGCGAGGGAGGCAGGGCTGCAGCGAGGGGTGGGGGTGATCCATCAATGAGGGGAGGGGATGTTCCATCAACGAGGGGGGGGGGGGGTATGCCATCAGCGAGGGGGGATGCACCATCAGCGAAGGGGGGGGGGGAGGGGAGGTGACAGCGAGGGTAGGGGAGCGGGGTGGTCTGCGAACAGGGATGGCGCGAGGAGGGGCCATGGCGAGAGAGAGAAGGAGCGTGAATGGATATGGAGATGGAGCGCTAGCAGGCAGCCATCGCTGGAGAGAGAGAGAGAGAGAGAGAGAGAGAGAGAGAGAGAGAGAGAGAGAGAGAGAGAGCGTTGGTGTCTTCTCACAACTAGTCCACATATTACAAGTCCTCTGCCACTTAAAAAGGACTAGAATTCATCAACTTGCACTGCTTAAAGCACTTTGCCTAGTTATTATTCAGTATTCAAAGTACATTGATGGTCACATCTAATAAACCATGTCCTTGTGCCAATAAAGTTGGCATTAAACTATTTATTATTCCTAACAACCCATGGTAATGACAACCTTGCTGGAGTCTTTGTCGACATGTTTTTAAACACCCAAGCACAATTCTTTTAGGCATTTGCATATGATTGTTGTCTCCACTTCTTAAGTATATCTCAGATCCCATTTTTGTGTATTTCGTGCATTGACTAAGTTGTTTTGTCAACCACCTTTTACATGTCATCCTAAATCCTTTTAAATTTTTTAATCGTCATTCTTTAGCGTTGTTTTTTTGCCATTACACCATTTTTGTTTGCTAGAAATGGTGATGCTACTCACTAATGGTCACATTCAGTTAGAGTTTAAGTACGACCAATATCTAGTTGCATACATTCAATCTTCAAGAGATGGCATTGACGTTTAATGCATGGTTTTGACCTTCCACAAATAGAGATTTTGCCCATTTATATTGAGGGTGTGAACCTTCCACTTTAAGGGTAGACACTGCATCTTTATGATAATACCCTTCACACGAGGATTAGAACCATTTACTTAAAGATTGAATCCTTGTTGAGGGCTTATCTCTCTCACTTAGAGATGCTTCGCAGTTTTCAGAGGTATGCTGAAATTTTAGACCCTTTGGGGCTCTTTTTTCTTTTTCACTAAGAGAGGCTCATCCAAGCACTTTGCACTGCATTTGTGAACGCATGGTGGCATTCAAACGCGTTTGAAACGTGGAGTTTTGGAAGCCAAATTTTTTTTGGGCCCTACCCCTCCAAATAGGGTCCTAGGGTCCATCTAATTAAAAAATGACCTACACTAAGCTACCACGAGGCTGGGACAGCTCAACCACGCCTCATAACTCCTTCACTAACTGCTCCTCCATCGTGGAGAAGAAATGTGCCCTCCTCCATTTCTTGGCAGTGATAGAAGCTTGCTCTCCACTCCATAGTTTACCAAGATTTCTTGTAGGCAGGGGTGTTGGACCATGCTGGAGTGATTAAGAGCATCATATCAGAGTTTTGAAGCTTGGTTGAGGAGATACAAGCAACAGGTGCAAAAAAATTGGTTTTGAGGCCACTTCAAAGAATCAATCAGTTCTCTTTGGTTATTGATCAGATTCAGCTGAGATTTGGAGGCAGTCTTCTAGACTGTAGGGCGCCCCATCCTAGCCATTCACATCAACATCTGCTTGGTCATGTTTGTTGTGAAGAGCAGTTGCAGGTTTTGGGCTTTTTGCACAATTTTCAGATCTGAACATCACAATTTTGTCAATTTTCAGAATGCCTAAGCCAAAGTCTAATGTGTGGGAGCATGTTCTGATCATTGGGGAAGAATTGTGTCACATTTGCTTGGGACAGGGGGATGTGGAGTGGATAAATGTGAGAAAGCAAATATAAACGTGGTGCAAGCATTGAGATTGCAATATCTAGATGCCAGTAGCAATGAGGACCAAGTTCATGAGATGGAGAATAGTCAATCCGTGGATGCTTCTACAGGGCCTACACGTAAATAGTGCTGATTTGACAGCTGCATGGGCCTTAGAAAAGAGAAACAAATTTCGGATTGCTTGCAGGAAATTTTTTTATGCAAATGCAATTCCTTTCAATGTAGTCAAGAGCAGATATTTTCAAGATATGTTGAGAACTGCAGGAGAGGTTGGTGGTTCGGTGAAAGCCCCTTCTTATGAGGCTATTAGGGTGAAAGAGCTGCGAGAGGAGACAAAATTGCTTACGAGGGAGCTGCAAATGGTAAAGGATAAGTGGGTAAAATATGGGTGCACGATTGTGTGTGATGGTTGGTCTGACACACGTAGACGACTTATCATTAACTTTGTTGCTACTAGTATCTATGGTTCCATCTTTTTATGCAGTGTGGATGCCAGTGGTTTGGAAAAATCAGGCTTGTATATCTATGAACATTCAAAAGAAATCATTGGCAAGGTAGGAGAGCACAATGTGGTACAAGTTGTAATGGATAATACCAACAATTGTTTGCGTGCTGGTGAGATGCTAGAGGAGGAGTATCCGAAGATTTTTTTCACACGTTGCACTTGCCATTGTCTGGATTTGCTGTTTGAGGACATTGGAGCACTAGATTGGGTAGCTCCTGTTTTGCAAACGGCACGGAAAATAGTGACTTTCATCACAGGTCATCAGAGGGTGCTAGGTGTTTTTCGACAAGTGAGCAAACACGAGCTTTTGAAGCCGGCTCAAACACGCTTTGGCTACATCTACATTGTGCTTGCAAATCTCTTGCGGGTAAAAGTTGCCCTTAGGCGGTTGGTGGTCCATGAGGAGTGGCATAACTTGAAGTCCGCATCAACAAAGGTAGGGAGAGACATTGAGCATACAATACTTGGTCCATTATTTTGGGAGGAGGCAGAGAATATTGTGAAACTGTGCAAGCCCATCCTTAAGTTGTTACGAGTTGTTGATAGAGAGGGAGCCACCATGGGATTTGTCTATGAGCTGATGGACCGGATGGTTGAGTGAATACGATCATGTACCTCTTTTGATGCCGATCGAATACGTGTGATAGAGAGCCTTTGCCTTGAGAGATGGGACATGATGCATTCTCCTTTACATGCTGCAGCATTCGCTTTGCATCCACAGTGGTTGGATATGGGGCAAGAGTCCGATGTCAAGGTTGACAAGGGATGGAAATTAGTTGTTGATAGATACTCGAGTGGAAATTCAGCATATGAAGAAACATTGTTAAATCAAATGGACATGGACAGGAATGGGCAAGGGACATTTGGTCGGTCAGTGGCACACTTGGCATCTCAGAGGCAGACGGGTATGCGTTGGTGGGAGTCTTTGGAGCCTCCACACCTGAGTTACAAAGGTTGGCAATCAGGATACTTAGCCAGGGAAGTATGGCCTCTCCTTGTGAGAGAAATTGGAGTAACTTCTCCTTGATTCATACCAAGAGGAGAAATAGGTTGAAGCCATCCACCCTTGACATGTTGGTCTTTGTGCATTTCAATCTTTGTGTCCTTGATAAGATCAAGGCACGAGGGTTTGAGAAGATGGATCCAACTTTGCAACAAATCGAGGAGGAGCAAGAGGAGGACCGATTGCTGGTGGTGGAGGCTGAGAGAGCTGACATAGAAGAGGGCTTGGAGATACAGGGTATTACCCAGGCTGCTAGGGATATTGAGACGGGCATGGCTTCCACTTCCTCTCATGCTTCTTCATCTGTTCTTGTTGACCCAGAGGATCTTGATGAGGATGAGGAAGATGTCGATTTACAGGATGATGTTGACATTGCTGAGGATGCTGATGTTGTCATACCACTTGACGACGTTTGATTTACTACATGTTTTATAATGTTATCATACTTAGTTTGGTAGTTGCTAGCCACTAGCGAGTGGCCATTTTCCAGTAGAATGTAACCAGTTGACTTGATTTTCATTTTGAACCAAAACTTTTTTGAGGATGGATGGTTTTTATGCACTTGTTGATGATGGTGCACTCTTGTTATTCCTTCATATATCCAACTAAATTTCATTATAATCTGTACATATTGTTGTTTAGTGTCTACATTGAATGCTTTTAATTGTTAAACATGCTTATTCAACTACTTTTATATTATGTTTAAGGTTCCAACACTTAAATTAGCATTGGTTGCTTAAAAACTTGCAAAAAAATCAGAAAAAAATATAGCATTTTGTTTCAAACGTTTGAAACTTTCATTTAAACATTTCAAACACATGGACGTTTGATACGTTTGAATCGTTTGAATGCAACCTTGTGTGAACGGTTGGAGATCCAGAAAGCAAAGATAGGTAGTGACGATAATGTTTATTAATGTCCACTGAGACCTCGATGAGACAGAGCATGTATAGATATGATTTCCAGGATAGCTCTATTCAGTTGCAATTCTTTACAATATGTTCGAGCTTTTGACAGCTAAAAGTAACAAAATTTAAAGTTTGAAATGCTACACTAAGTCCAATTTTTCATATGGCTCTTTTCTATACTGAAGCACATCTTCTTAAGAAACTTTCTACTCTGCTTGCTCTACTTGCTGGTTGGTCAGAGAAAGTAATAAGGCATTGAGGTTTCAAATTGAGGAAGCCATGAACTTCCCTCAGACTAGTGTATGGAGCCATCCCCTTCATAGATAGGTTGTTCATTGCTTGTTTCCATTCTTTTGGCACTTCTGTTTTGCTCTCACACGCTCTTGTAATTTCTTCTTTGCACTGTCAAATGGCTTTCAAAGGTGACAAAGCAATAAAAAGGGCTTTGCTGATTTTTTCTGACTCTTCCACTATTGCTATCGATGCAAGCAAATGATCCACCATAGATCAGCCCTTTTGAAAACCTCCTTGTTGCATAACGTGTATTTTTTGAATTGAACTAGCTACTAAGTTTTCTCTCTACCATGATTCCCGTGGTTTTTACAATACATGATGGTTCTATTGCTGGTAGGATCGTCCTTGTTACTGGTTCTGAACAAAGGAGAAATTATTCTTATTTCTGTTCACGGGGGGAAATTTTAAGGAATGGTTGAATTGATTCTTGATACAAGGAGTTACCACCTCGACTATGTTGAAGAATTCCACTTGATTATTGTCAATGTTGTGCTTTTCCACCTTTCAAGCTGTTTATGCCTTCTACAATGTGAACCATGAAAGGCCTTGTATGCTGTGTGAAAGTGGTGGATTCCAAGGATTATGCTCCATCTCCCCTTCTTTTTGTGCATAGTTGGACCATAATTCTAGCATGATATTATTGAGAGTGTTTGAGGTTTTATCAAATTGAGTTTTCTATAATTGTCCTTGATCCCTTTCCCACGTATTTGTATTATTGCAATCACCTTATTTTTTTCTTTTATGCTTTTCTTATGTCATTTATGAAGGTTTGAGATGCTTCATGTCTTTATAATGACTTTCTAAACTTTGCATGGTATTATGCTCTGTAAACTTATGTATTGGTATTGTTTAAATGTAAGGGTAATTTAAGTACATTGTAGACTATATCGATTTTGTTCCTACTGATATTTGGTAAATGTTCCCAAACATTTTGGTGACCTTTCCACATGTTTGCAATGTGTTTCAAATGTATTAGACACTTGAGAGCTCCCTTGGCTTACTCTTAGTCTAGACAAATGTTGTTGGGGACATTTTATGCTTTGGACCAAAGACAAAGTATCTCCTCTTAGAATTTGAAACCACCTCACTTTTTTCCAATTGGTCTCTTGAAGTTGGGTGGCTTTTCCTTGGGTCAGTGACATGTCCGCTTGTATCTAAAAGTTATTTCAAGGAGTTTCAAAGTATGGGGTCAAAGGCTTTTTGCTATAGTGATGGCCCCTCTTGCTTAAATTTTACCTATAGCATGGTTAGCTATGGTAGAATTTATGAGAAACTCATCATTCTGAAGTATTCTCAGCTTTATTCTGGCTATTATTTTAGATGGCTGAGGCAGCGATGACTCCAATTGAATCAACCTTTTCACTTGATGTGAATGCAAAGCTCAACTGGTATGACATTTGTTGGCTTATGAAGAACTACTTTCGGTTAATGCATAACATAGATTGTTGACAACTTGTTTGTTGTTATACTTGTTAAATAAGGTAAATCATAGGGGTTTTGAACTTATAAAGGTTTTGATGATATGTTTCAATTTGTCCATGTGATAGATCTGTTAGGATGTGGAAAGAGCTTGGTCACGGCCATTTTTTTAGTAGCTCATTTTTGAATGAGTAACTTTTGGGTTTCTCAAACCATCGAAAAGTCAACATAGGCTTTCAAGCATCCATTCATTCCAACATCATTAACTTTATTATTGCTCGTTTTTTGGGTCAATGTATTGAGGCTATTTCATATTCATTTGGAGCATTTAAGTATGAGGGAACAACCTAACATTTGAATTGGTTGCATGCTTGAATGGATGTCTTCTTATTGTATTTGTTTCTGTATTTATACAAACATGATTTAGGAAAATTTGCGGTATTCTAGTTACTAATTATGTAGGATACAAAATTAAGTACTTAAATGTTTCATGTTGTTATTGATATCCTTCAATGGATCATGACCACCCAACCCTAATGAAATTGGCGGTAAGAATGTTTTTTGCATGTTGATATAGTTTAATTAATGAGAGTAACGATAGTGTTTATCTTGGCTTGCACTTTTGATGCTAAGAATCAGCTGAAAAATTAATTATTGTGGCCAACATGACAAATGTTGTGAGAAGTGCTCAAACTTTGTGGCTCTTCTTGTAGATGAGAATACGTGTGATTGACTATTATTCTCGTACAAGGGGAAATAGGTTGAGTGGGAGTCGATGCTGAATTGGCCAACATGAGATGGTCTTTGGTTCACACCCTCTACTTCCCTGACAATTTTTCAAGCTTCGCATCAATTTTGGAATGTGAAAATGGCAATGTTAATCCCAAAGATCTTATGGCAAACCAGATATAGTAGATATGGTGTGCATTGCTCTGGACCTTATGCCATTTGTATACTCAACATTGCCTATAAATGAGTTGTTATAATAACATAAATGCCTTGTATGAGCCACGTTGTTATGTTTATTATGTTCCCTCGTCAATTCATATTCAAGAACGTACGTTGAAAAAAGGTAAAGCCATGTAAAAGAAGGGTACTAGCGTTGAACGTTCATTCAATAGATTCCAATGCATGACTTATCAAAGGACCCATTGTGATTACTTGAGCTTGATATTGAGGAGATGGGACTTCTACAAGCCCATTGTGATTACGTGAGCTTGATATTGAGGAGATGAGACTTCTACAAGTGTCAATAAATTTTTGAGGACTAGGAACACCATCACACACTTTCATAGCATGTTTTGCGATACAGCTACTAATAGATGGTACCTACTCTAGTTGTAACCGATAGCAGGCTGATTTCAGACAAATGTGACCTGGAAAAATGTGTCAATCAGCCCTATTGATTTCTGATTAGGGTTTCTGCTGTTTTTTTACTCTCATATCTGAGAAATCAGGTCAAATTCAGCATTTGACAAGCTGTCTTTGAGGGAAAGCTTAATTTACAGATCTGTTTTAGGTTTCCTACGGCCGGTTGAGGCTTCAATTGACAGTTCTAAAGCCTGATTTCTAAGTAAAGACATTATTTTCCATCAGTATGGATCCCTTGGAAGGCATTAGCACCAAGATCTTGAGGATAGAAGAAGCGGTAGCCAAGGTGGATGCTATGGAGGTTGTCCAACAACAAATCTTAGATCAATTGAAGGCCAATAAGTTACTGGAATGATTATGGTAGCAGTTGAACCTGTGACAAGCAAAAGAAGAGCTGAAATACATTCGAAATCAACAAAGTTGTGAATCATCAAGGACTTGAAGGCATTGCATCAAAGTATATAGGAGCGGTTGTGGTACAAAATATGTATGTGTTCGAGAATTGGCTATAGAAATAAGAAAAGTCTTTTCAGATGTGCGATATCGAAGATGATGATTTGAAGATCGCAGAAGCCACTTATCGCCTTCAAGAGACTGCACAACATTGGTGCAGCACCTTGGAGATGATATTGACATATTTTTGCGCACTCCGCTTGTTGGATTTTAGGCTCTTTTTGTAAAACCATTGTCTTTTTTTGAGGCTATTTTACTGGTTTTTTGGGACAGCAACCAGTTTGTACCCATCTTTTGCTATATTTTCCTTGTTTGACAGCACACTTATTATTTCATCTGCTAGATTTTTTGTCACACTTGGGCAGCTTGCTTCCTTACTTGGTGCCCTATTTGGTGGACATTTTGATAGCTTCTTCACTGACTATCACTTCCTAGATTTGTTTGTGTATAGCCCTTAGTTGCCCGTTCCAGAACAGAACGCGTTCCATTCTGGAACTTGGCCAAATTTTTTTTTGAAAATATACGTAGTTTTTAACAAAGCACTGGAGATTAAGGAACACAATCAAGATATATAGCGTGGCTCAGAAAGCGATTCTAGCTCGGATATAGATAACGTGGTTTTTAACAAAGCAATGGAGATTAAGGGATGGTCAGAGTAGTATGTCCGAATATAAGGAGGACAGGATGTCTAAGCTACAAGATGTTCCAACTAAGGATCAAAAGTGGCTAATGGATTCGTATCCCCGGCAATGTTCCTCGTTCAGGCCCACGTCGTCCATGGTTTTGAGACTCTCCGGAACGATCCCTCCAAGCTTACAAAGACCATCTCAAATATAGCGTGGCTCAGACAGCGATTCTGGCTTGGATATAGATAACATGGTTTTTAACAAAGCAATGGAGACTTAGGAACAAAATCAAGATATATAGCGTGGCTCAGACAGCGATTCTAGCTCGGATATATGTAACGTGGCAGATAGCGATTCTAGGATTAACGTGAGCAGCAGTCAGAGAAGACAGTGATTCTAGGATCAACGTCTTTGTTAAAATCGAGTTTTTGTTAAAAATTATACATCATCGATTTCAAAACAATATTTTCAAATCGATTTATGATCTGTAGCGTCCCTCAATATATTATCAAGAAGGAAGGTCGCGAAGAAGGAAGATCACGGCGGCCAACAGGTGGCACTTTGATACCTGGCTTTTTTTTTTTCTTAAGAAAACGTTCCGACCTAGTTCGTTCCGGAACGTACAGTACGTTCCTACCCAAAGGGTCGGAACGGGCTTCTAAGGTATAGCCTATGTAGAGGTGACGACTTGTGTCCTCTCCTTCAAAGTTGGTGTTTTTTTTGCATACTTTCTTGTTTTAGAATCATTTATCTTCGTTTGGTTTACATTTGGTGTTTCATTTTATTTCGATCAATTGTAGGAAATAGAAGCCTAAGGATCCAGGATCTTAATTATTCAATCACACAAAGCATTCTCAAAAGAAAGAGAGAGATGGCTAGAAACCCTCTTGTAGAAACTCGTGGACAGCCAAGGAGAATAGTCAGTATTGCTTACAAAAGTGTCTCATACAAATGGGATGCACACATATATATAGTCCAAGATGACTATCTAACTACTTGACTATTGGCTGTCCAACTACTTGACTATTGACTATCCAACTTTCTATAAGTTACATAGAAAGAATAAGGTACCTCCAATATGTCAAGTTGGGGTACTTAATGTCACAATTAGGCCTAGTGGACCCATGAGTCCCTACCAAGTTAGTTTCATACTAACTTAGCTAACTCTAAGTTTAGTAGGCCTAATATAATAAATGACCATGGTTACACAACTCTCGACCTTTTGGGTCAAAGTAACCTATGGTAATGTAAGCAATTCCATTTACATTCCAACACCCTCCTTAAATGGAAATGCATAACATAACATGAAGTAACTTCTCGAAAGAGAGAAATCCAACTTGCTGTCCAAACTTCATGTCACCAAATAAACTTCGCACCGAAGTAGTCGAAATCTCATCCCCAATCATGTCCAACATATAAAAGGAAAAGAATGCATAATAATGAAGCATCAAGTCGAAGGGTGAGGATTTGCATGCTCCATCCGAAGTAGGGAACCAACATAAACTCGGCAATAAGTCGAAACATGGACCTGTAATCCATCATAGGCTCCCACATTATTCGAAAATACTTCTTATCATAAGGACAATAAAAAAGGGTACCAAACTCTTTTGACATCACATCCTCCCGAACCTTACCATCAATGACTTGCTCACATAGAATAGGGGATGTACCAACATCATGATGAAGAGTAAGTGTAGAACCAAAAAAATCAGCAAGAGGTAATGATTTTAAAGAGGCATGTGCCTTCCTTTCATAGTAAGATATTTCTTTGCTGTCCTGCAAAGTCTCCAATAGCCAACAAGGAACTGTTATGGGCTGTTCAACACTTTGCTGCCCAAAGTGTTCCCAACATGGACCATGTTGTCCATAATCTTCCGCAGGCTGTTCCTGAAGCATAATGGACTGCTCATGATGTAAAATGGGCTGTAAATGACCAAAAGAAGATGACTGAGCCTGCTGTCCAACGTCTTCATCATAGAAATTTGGCAAACTATCAAGAGATGCATCAACGATGGTGTCATCAAAGCTGTCCCTCGAAGAGGCATGGGATGTTATAGAAGATTCTTCAAGTAATGAAAAATTCTCTCCAAACAAATGCTCGCTCTTAACACTTTGAACAAAAGTACTAATTGACACATGTTGATTCCCTCCTCGATTCGTACAAAATGGTTCCAAAGAGTGCTCGAATTTTTCAACCTTTGCTAAAACATCAAATTGAAAAGGTTCGCATGAAACTTTTCACTAATGCATCCATCATATGCATCAACTTGCGGTGACTTGAAAAAAGAAGATTGTTTCAACATCTGCTCAATGTATCGTTGTTGAGAGATGAAGATTCCAGCCCCATTTGGAAGATCAACAAGAACCCAAGTGTGGTTCTTTATGAGTGAGTTATACTCCTCTTGCATCGCATCCTCCCAACATTTTAGTCCTCTGGCCTGCTCATAAAAAACAGGTTCTACTGCACCATCCTCAATAGAAATAAGAGCAAAATCAGAAAAATCAGCAAATTCTATTGATTTAGTAGAGGCACGAGTCGTCCCTTCATAGAAATGATCCACTTTGCTGTCCTGCAAAGTCTGCAACAACCATTTAGGGACTGGTTTGGGTTGTCCAACAACCTTACCTTTGTCAACACTTTGCTGTCCAAAGTGTTCCGAACTTGGACCTTGCTGTCCCATGTTTTCTGAAATTGGACCTTGCTGTCCAATGTCTTCAACAAGCTGCTCTTCACCATAAATAGGTTCTTCTTGATGAACTATGGGCTGCAAAATCGAAGGAGCAGTGGGCTGTCCACTAGAAGTAGATGGCAGTCCCTTCTCTTCATGATTAGATGGCAAAACCAAATCTGGAAATATTTCAAGATATGCATCATGGGCGATGTCGAAGGATAGAATACATATAGTGGAAACATAAACTTGTTAGATGTGTCTTGAGACCATGAAACATAGAAATCGTCGATAATACACAGCGGAGGAGGAGCAAAACTCCAGCTCTTCTTTTATATAAAAATATGTACATCCCAAAATTGCTAAGAGAATTACTGCTACTATCAATTGGAAAAGTTTGAGTCTTTGAAAAACAAATCGAGTCTTTCGATGGAATGCAGGAGGAGGTCCAGTGAGTGTGCGGCACATGGAGTCCACACAATGGAGCCATAAGAAGCTCCCCCATACCGCTCCCTCACTCACCATAGCTCTCTCTCCCGCCCTCTTTCTCTCCTCTCTCGCTGTCCCTCGGGCTTCTGCGGACTGTTCCACTGCCCGCGTGCACCCTTCTGTTTTTTTTTTTTTTTTAAAATTTAAAAACGCGTCCAGGGCCCGTCTAGAAAAAAAATTGAAAAAAAAAAATAGGACACGTCCGACCCTGCGTCCGAGGGTCAGACGCGTCCAGGTCCGGGTCCGGGTGTCGGACGCGGACGCCAAAATGCTGTGTCCCCCCCCCCGGACCCTCATGTTTGATATATATATATATATGTCATAGTTCCAAGTGCCATTGTACGGCACGTGCCGTACAAGTGCCATGGAGAAAAAATCCACGGCACCCATGACACAATTTTTTTTTTTTTTTTTTACCAAAATGTTTCCCTTTCAAAGCTGATACCCCCTGTATAGCTCAAAACTGCAAAAACATTTGTCTAGGGCCTCAAAAATCATGCTTGAATCTCAAAAATAGGCGTAAAAAGGTGTAGGACCACAATAGAAATTTTTTATCTTGGATCTATCTTTCTTCTTTCCAACAAAAGTAGAAGGCTCACCTTGATCTTGCCCTTTTGACCATTTGCTTTTGCCTTTGCCATTGAACTTGCCTTTTGAGAACATAGCTTCCTCCTCTCCAACTTGAGATAGAAGATGATCCTACACCTTTTTATGCCTTTTTTTGAGATTAGGGCATGATTTTTGAGGCCCTAGACAAAATGTTTTTGCAGTTTTGAGCCATAGAGGAGGTATCAGCTCTGAAAGGGCAACATTTTGGTAAAAAAAAATAAAATAATTGTAAAAAGTACCGTGGTGCCGTGCCTTGCAGTCCCACGACACTGGTACCTTGGGAACCATGATATATATATCATAGTACCCCGTGGTACCGCTAGTATGGTACTGCCGGTACTGTATTTTACTTTTCAGCTATATTTAACCTTGTTGGAATATGAATAAAAGCTTCAAAAGGTTTCAGTATTAGTCGATTTTTCGAAATTTTGTTTGCGTGGAACATCCACGCGTGGATTATCCACGCCAAATTGAATTTTGAAAATTCTGACAACTGTTTGGGAGGGAAGCTTGGTAGTGCCGGAAGGCAGGTTTTAAGTGGATAATCCACGTGTGGATTATCCACGCAAATTTCAGTTTGTACAACTTCTTCACTGGACCAAACTGCGTTAAAGATATCCACATGTGGATATCTTCTGCGTGGATTATCCACGCGGTTTTTTTTTTTTGCATGTTGATAATATTTTTTTTAAAAAAAAATAATAATTTTTTTTTGCATATTAACTACCAAAAAAGGACAAAAAAAGTAAAAAAAAGGGGTTCTGGGTGTAAAAAAAGAGGGTATAGTACACGAGGCAGAGATTGCAGAGATGCTATGACAAACTCGGGATAGACACCCAGAGCTGCAGATCCCCGCCCCCGCTGTGGCCCCTGCTCCCGCTGTCGAGCTGGATTTGGATGAGCAGATCGGAATGAACTTCAAACGACGGCAGCTCATCATGGTCAGGGAAAGGGCTGCCCGCCGTCGGGCTGACCAGGAGGCAGCTCGGGGTAACCGGGAGGCAGAGCGAGAGCGACATAACAATGCTCCTAACGAGGGCAAGGAGTTAGTGGAGGATCCATAGGAATATTTAGCATAGATGGGGTCTAGCCGTATGTGGCTGACTGTTGTTATGTAATGTTCATCAGTAGATGAGGCAGCATTTAGTGTCTAGCATAGTGTAAAAAACAACCCCAGCCGTATGTGGCGGGAATCCGTATTGTTATTTTGATACATCTGATGAATTAATGTACGGTGTGTTTTTTGTGCAATGCGTGCCTTGTGTATTGCAATCTGATGTATATCTGATGTATGTGTTTATGAAATGCTATCAGGGGGGTTGTATTTCTGTGTTCTGCATATGCTCTCAATCTCTGTAGTGAAAACTAATTGAAAACACGCACACACCATTTGAAGTAAAACTGCAAGTAGAACATCACAATTACAAGTTGACAAATACACATTGTGCAGTGAATAGAATACGTCCAACACTGAATATAATATTGAAAATGGTCTGAATACAGTGTTCGACCATCTGGTCGCCAAACATAGAACATGATATGAAACTGCTAAAAATAAAACAACAGAGCCACAATTAATGCTCTGGCTCTGACTCAGACGAATGCTCTGGAGACAATTCAGGGCCCCGAGCTGACTCTCGCAGCCGATATTTGTGCCTGTCTGGAGCTGGCATGGGCTGTGTATCAAAAGAGGAGGACTCGTCACTAGCATCATCCCAATCTGCCTCCGCATCAGCCCCCAAGCAAGCCAAACCAGCAACACCTGCTCCAGCTCGCTGTAATGCTGCACCTCTAGCTGTACTTGGAGCTGTGCGTGGTCGTCCTCTCCTCCCTGGCAGTTTCTGTGCCTTGCCTTTCTTGTTCAGTGCACCCTTGGGCCTTCCTGGTCTCTTGCGGTAGAGGAGCTGTCAATGCCTCATCACCCCCATGCAAATCACCTGGCTGGCTAGGCTGGGCCCAAGCTGAGGCCGGCTGGGATAGGGAAGCAAAAGAGGGAACTCCCTGTGCAGCTGAGCGAGGATGATGAGCTCCTGGAGTGTGTGCCCGTGGGGCTGTTGCTGGTGGAGGGACTGGCTGTGAAGGAGGCAAGTACAGCGGCGATATGTACTGAAAGGGGTGCTGCGGTGGCCGGTACTGGTAGATCCTGGGTGCTGCCAAAGGGGGAGCCAGTGGAGTGGGTGCTACCAAAGGAGGAGGACGTGGAGTGGGCGCTGCGAGAGAAAACCTGGGCACTGCCATGGAGACCTGGTGCTGCAGAAGTGGACGGCGATGGAGGGGCTGCAGGCCTGAATGGCATCGGTGGCACTGGAGGAGCTGTGCTCTGAGGAGCTGGAGGAACTGTGAGCACCTCGTGTGGCTGCTCTGGCTGTGACTCTGTGTATGGCATGCTGGCAAGAGATGAAGGGGGTGCCCTAACACTCAGCATCTGCTGGGCCTCTAAATCAAATGTGGTAATCAGGTCGTCCAGCTGGGCATTTGAATACAAATGCTCTGGGCTTTGGGCCTCATCCTGTGCACCATCCACTGAATCATCCTGTGCACCAACCTCTGAATCATCCCGTGCCTCATCATGTGCACCCTGTAGACCCTGCATGGCCTCCCAATCTGTGCAATCAAAGTCATCTGGTGCTTCCTCTGGTGTGTTCTCGTAGTAACGGCCATGACTTTGTGCTGCACGCATCCAAACATCTGCGGGACCGACATCTAAACCACTCTGCCCTCTATCAAGAGCCTCCTCCATCATGTCGACATAGGTAGGTATGCCACTGGCCCCCCCTGTGTGCCTTGTCTGTCTGCCGGTATAACCTGTGCCATGTGTCCCACCTCTGCCACGTGATGCACCTCTGACCCCTGCTCGTGGCGTGTGCCCTACACCTGTATAATCTGCCTCATCCCTCTCTGGTCTGGCAAACACAACCCGAATGGGCTCATCCTCGTCATGCTCATCCTCTGACACTGGCTCATCTGCCTCATACAATGGAGGCTCTCTGTGCTCAAGCCCAAGCTCTGTCTCTCTCATCTCGGCAAGCTCCCTCTCTCTCTCTCTGCCATCAATTGTGTGCCCAGGTCATCTACATGCATGGGATGGGTGCTGTCCGTAGGCAAGTCGACCTGGCGCTCCAAATCTGATATCTTCGTCTGCAAGACCAAAATTGAGCGTGTCAGGAAAACAACTTGATCAAAAATTGAAACCTACATGTTAGTGAGACGTCAACCAACATGCAATGGGAGAATAGCTTTTCACCTGCAATGCGCTCGTAATGGTTGGCAGTCTCCTGGCGAGACGTGCGTTGGTGCTACAGAACACCAACCGCTCCAACTGACTCACTGACAGCCTGTTCCTTCTCCTCGTGTGAATGAGTGCCCATGTGCTCCAATTATGCTCACACACGGAGGCAGCGCAGTCCTGCGGTACGTGCAATGAAATAGTTCAGCACACGTGCACGGGTGGAACGTCAACGAAACACAGCAAGGGAGGATGAGATGAGATGCATACCTGTGAAAGGACCCACAGTGCAAGACGCTGTATGGATGGATAGGTGCTGCCGAACATGGTCTACCAGGTAATGGGGAGCTGCCTCCTCTCTGGATCTTGAGCAGCCGGGTGACCGAACATGCCCATGCCGAAACGAAATGCAGCGAGCTCCTCCATGAGCATGATAGGATCCAAACCTATGTGTGGACCCACCCTGTGAATGTACTGAAGCCAATCGGCCTGGAGTTCCCTGTCTGCGATCTGTGTCGGAGAGAGGAAGAGGGGATGCAGCATGTGTGCAACGCTGTGGATACTCCTGTGGAAGTAGTTCCACCGCGTCTCCCATATGAACTTCAGCTCTGTCATCCTGCAGGTGAGAGGCATGTGGTTTAGGGCATTACAAAAAAACTTAACATTGACAGAAAAACAAACTAGCAACCATTGAAAAGATAAAGAACAATTACAACACTGTACCGCTTACCTCTCTGGCTGCAAGATGGGCAGCTGCAGGAACTGTCCAATCTGGTCCATGAGCTCATACACCAGTCCAAGTGTCGACCCCTCGCTGTCAGCCATGCGGAGCACAATGTAGAGTGGTCGAAGAAGAAGTCCTGACAATGTCTATGCATCCCTCCAGAACTGGTCTCCCCTCACCGTGGAAGAAAAGTGCTCCCCATCCTCAGTGTGCGGAAATGTACTGGCACCCCAAAGATCACTGGCAACCATCTGTAAAAGCTGGGCCCTGCACCTGATCAAACGGTCGATGACCACCAAGTCGAATGCAAAGCGCGTGGGGGCTGGCTTACGGAGGTCCAGATGGCTGAACACCCGGAACATGGCAAGAACACGCCTCTTTCTGGTGACAAAAGTCACCAGGAAGAGGGCCTCCCGGACGATGGCTCTAACCCAGGGAAGTGCTCCAATGTCCCCCATCAGAAGGTCTATGTCGTGGGCTGCACAGGGGGTATGAACAATATGAGGGAACTCGGCCTCTAGCAGTACACCCATCTGAATGCAGTTCGTGGCATTGTCCGTCACCACCGTGACGACATGCTGTGGGCCTATGGCTAGGATGGAAGACCTGATGACATCAAACATGAACTCTGCAGATATGACTCTCCCCCCCCTGCTGCAATCCACTGCCCTCAAAAACTGTGTGCCCATGCAGCTGGAGACCAGTATGTTGAGGATCGGCCTCCTCGTGACATCAGTCCAGCCATCGGACATGATGCTGCAACCATAAGTGGCCCAGTGCCGACGCAGAGGCTCCATCTCTCTAGACAAGGACTCGACCCTATCCCTCAGCATGTGTGTGCGGACAACCTCTGAACTAGGGACTCTCCAGCTAGGGCTGACAAACTGTGCAAGGCGGAAGGCTTTTCTGAAGGGCTCAGAGTCGGTGATGGCAAAGGGCAGGTTCAGCTCGTAAACCAGACTGGCCACGGCCTGTGTGGCCTCTCTGTCCATGTGCGGCTGATGCGCGCCGCGAATGGTCTGCTGCACGAGGGCTCTCCCTGGTGGGCGACGGGTGGTGGACCTCCAGCACGGTGCACCAACCGTGACGGGAATGGATGATGACGCGACAAGCTGGGCGCTGGTGGATGCATCGGCTGTAGACGTGGAATGGGGAGAGTGGGATGCACTGGCAGGGATGGGTGCAGCAGCATAGGTGGGGTGCACTGGTGGAGGGGCAACATCTGGCATGGGGTACGAAAACTGCTGGCTGAGGAAGTCATCCGGATGGGAAGGGAAGGAAGAAGGGATCTCTTCCACATCCTCGAAGGCCCGCCCAGTACCATCCTGGGCCTGCTCGGGTGGCGGAGAGTCCATGAGAAAGTCGTAGACTGGTGGAGTGCGAGCAACAGTGGGTGGTGGTGGAACCGCAGTGGCAACTGTCGGATGCGATGGGACGGGATCCACCGGAATCTGAGCAGATGGGGGTGCATGAGGCAGAACTGTCTGAGGGGCAAAGAGACTCGAGGAGGATGCACTCCCTCTCCTCGTGCGTGCCAGCCAAGCAGGTAGCAACTCTGGGTTAGTCACATAAAGAGCGGTGCAAAATCGGAGAATGCCCTCCGAAATGGTGTTCTCCCCTGCCACGAGCCGCGGCCCGTAGGTGTCCAGTAGTCGCTGCCTGTCGGGGACGGTCATGCTGCCACAAGGGGCAGCATTCAAGGTGGCACCATTTTTGGCGCGTGCACCGAGCAGATGGCCTTTAAGGCGAGTGAGGGATGCAGCAAACTCGACGAGACAGTATCGGCAGCGCACGATCTTCTGACCGGTCTTGTTGGTCTTGTCGGCAACCCGCCTGACAATGTCTACCTCGTCCCACAGACCGGAAAGGTCGGATTGCACCATTGCAGATGAAATGAGGGATGGATTGCTGGAAAAAAAACAGCAGGGTTCACTGTTGGAGAGACGCTGAAAATGGGCGAATGCAGGGCAAAGGAAATCAGATGCAAGGTAGGGCGTTGCGTGGGCGATGGGCGACGCAAGGAATCAAAGGCAGGTAAGAAAAACCAGCAGCGATGGCAGGGCGGAGAGGGCGCAAAAAAATTTCAGAGGAACTGCGAGGGGGGCGGGTAGGTTTAGGTAAAAAAAAATTTAAAAAAATATTAAATAATAAATATATTATTATATTGTGGTACCGCGGTACCATCATGGTACCGCGGTACCAGTATGGTCCCGCGATACCGGGATCCGCGGTACCCAGTACCGCGGGACCTATGATATATATATATATATGTATATATATATATATATATATATATATATATATATATAAGACAAGTGCGGTCGGGCGCGGCCATTTTGCGTCCGCGTCCACATCCGACGACCCCCGGATGGGGAGTCGAACGTGTCCAATTTTTTTTTTTTAAGCTGGACACGTCCAGCATTCGAGACCCGGACGCATTTTTAAATTTAAAAAAAAAAACAAGAAAAAACCAGAAAACAGGCCGCGGGGCAGCAAATCCCCCCCTCCCCCGCGCCGAGAGAGAGAGAGAGAGAGAGAGAGAGAGAGAGAGAGAGAGAGAGAGACGGTGAGTGAGAGAGAGTGTGTGTGTGCATGTGGGTGTGTGTGTGTGTGGGTTTAGGGTTTAGGGGTGTGTGTGTGAAAGATGTTGATGTGTGTTGGTTTGTGTGTGTGCGTGTGTGGTTATTTGTGTGTGTGTGTGTGTGAGAGAGAGAGAGAGTGAGTGAGAGAGGATTTGTGTGTGTGTATGTGTGTGACATGATGTGTGTGTGTGAGTTTAGGGTTTAAGGTGTGTGTGCTTGGGTTTAGGGCTTAGGAAGAGAGAGAGAGAGAGAGAGAGAGAGAGAGAGAGAGAGAGAGAGAGAGAGAGAGAGAGAGATTAAATTAGATTTGTGTGTGCTTGTGTGTGTGTGTGTGTGTGTGTGTGTGTGTGAGAGAGAGAGAGAGAGAGAGAGAGAGATGGCCGCTTCTCCCATTTGGGATGAGGTAGAGTTGTTGCTCGACAAAAAGTGTCGTTGCCCTTTCTGTAGGAAAGAGTTGGGAGGGAACGCCTCTCGAGTCCGCGCACATTGGGCACGATTCCGTACCCGACCCACAGGAGGACGCTACGGGATCGGCCTTTGTACATCCATCCCCCCTGCGGAGAGGGCTCGTATTCTCGACACATATGCTGAGCTAGGCGTTGAGGCCGGCGAGCCATCCACAGATGCCATGGAGACCCATTCCACTGCTGCACCCACTGTCCCCCGCCTCCGCCACCGCCACCCCCTCCTGCAGTACTCCCCATGGATCCACAGCCTCCACTTCCGCACCTGCAACTATGCCACCACCTGCAGAGCCGCACCGTCCATCCGCATCCTCTCAGCCATCCACATCCCGAGGCACCAGACAGACCACCATCACGGGATCTCTCAGAGAGGAACAGCACAGGGAGGCCACCAGGACCATAGCACAAATTTTTTATGACCTGAACCTCCCCTTCATCATGGCCATCCCACATCTTTCGAGAGGCAGTCTCGAAGATTGCAGTCTGCGGGCCCAGCTACACACCACCCTCAGCTGACGCGCTTCGTGGCCCTTTGCTCCAGGGGCGGGTTGTCGAGGTCAGAGAGAGACTGGCCGCATTGTTGTTCCATCATGGCTGATGGGTGGATTGATCGTCATAAACGTCCACTCATCGACATCATTGTGTCCAGCTGCTACGGTTCCATGTTCCTCCGCAACATCGACGCCTCCGAGGCAGGGAGAGTGCACAGCGCGTTGTCCATGTACTTCCTGGACCAAAATGGTCCAGGAATACAGTCCGCAGGTTTGTGAACCCAACATGGACCCAACGGACTTGGCCTTGCTCGATTCGGGTATCGAAATGGCTTTTCGATGGGAGAGAAACGCAATTAGATCACGCGAAATAGACTAGTTTTGCAGATTTCCGTCCGACGGCCCCGTTTCTCCAAACGGGATCCATTTCAAGTGCCGTCTATTTTGGCCAGTGGACGAGCTCGATAGGAACCTGTGGGAACAGACAGGACGAGGAACGGATCGATGGTTAGCCTAGAACGTCTGTCTGAAGTTCGTTCTTAAAAGGGCTTCAGGGACACTTCGTTAGTCGGGACCTAGAAACATTTGGAATTGACCTAAATGGTCTAGGAATACAGTCCGCAGGTTCGTGAACCCGATACGGACCCAACGGACTTGGCCTTGCTCGATTCGGGCATCGTTTGGTCGAATGGCTTTTCGATGGGAGAAAAACGCAATTAGGTCACGCGAAATGGACTAGTTTTGTAGCTTTCCGTTCAACGACCCCGTTTCTCCAAATGGGATCCGTTTCAGGTGCCGTCTATTTCGGCTAGTGGACAAGCTCGATTGGAACCTGTGGGAACAGACAGGGCAAGGAATGGACCGACGGTTAGCCCAGAACGTTCGTTGTTAAAAAGGGCTTCATGGATGCTTCGTCGGCCGGGACCTGGAAACATTTGGAATTGACCTAAATGGTCCAGGAATACAGTCCGCAAGTTCGTGAACCTTATACGGACCCAACGAACTTGGCCTTGCTCGATTCGGGCATCGTTTGGTCAAAATGGCTTTTTGATGGGAGAAAAACGCAATTAGGTCACGCGAAATGGACTAGTTTTGCAGCTTTCTCCGACGGCCCCGTTTCTCCAAACGGGATCCGTTTCAGATGCCGTCTGTTTTGGCCAGTGGACAAGCTCGATAGGAACCTGTGGGAACAGATAGGGCGAGGAACGGACCGACGGTTAGCCCAGAACGTCCGTCCGAATTTTGTCGTTAAAAAGGGCTTCAGGGACACTTCGTCGCCTGGACACATTTGGAATTGACATAAATGGTCCAGGAATACAGTTCAAAGGATTGCTGAGAGAAACGCAAGTAGGTCTCGCGATTAGGTCACCATAACCAGATTATTCTCAATAGTCTAAAAATGGTGTTGATTGGGCCTATGCAAGAGAACTCCTCACTAAGGACACTGCCTTTGGTAAGGTTGAAAAGAAGGTACGTATTGTAGTGAGCATTCATGTCTCCCAGTTTCCTGTCATTTGCACTGCTTTCATCCTTGAAAGTGTAGTTTTTCATTGCCTCGATGTATAATTGGGAACCATACTGACGTTGGCCATTGAAAAACCATGTGAGTCATGCGTAGCCTGTATCTCTTTCATTTACTCCAGAATTGCTCATCCGCATTTCCTCTGACTGATTTGCCTTGTACATAGATTTGAAGGATAGATATTGGATTGCAAAGAAATTTCTTATGCTTGTGCTTTAAAACAATCATAGGGCTAGAGAGAGTTTTCTGCTTATCGTGATAGCTAGAGCGTTGCCTTTCTTGCAACCTGCTATGCCTTTCTGAAACAAATTGCACCCTTCACTGCATTGTATTCTGAGAGGTAAATATGAAATAACATACCTAGCTAGAGATGGATCTGAACACAAGCAAATATCTGCCAAGACTATGCGGTAGTATAAATTGAAAAAGTCGATTTCATCACACTTAAGATCTACGCTGCTGAAACCCTAAGCCACATCTGAATAAAGCTTGTACAAAGCTCGTACATCTTTTAACCTTTCCGAAAAAATACCTCGATTATCCAAAGTACAGTTCAAATCCTATATGTTTGACATCCAGAGCAGCAACAAGTCCAACTAAACTGAAGGCAAAATTTGTTTGGGCAATCCATGAGAATTTGGTTGACCAGAACCTTGGATAACGAACCTTGGATAACAAAATGAGAATCCCCTGAACCTGAACCTTGGATAACGAACCTTGGATAGACATTGCCGGTGTTGATTTGATTGTACATGTAACCTGACTTGACCATGAATCATACAAAGAGTTTGAGGATGATACAGATTGGAATGCGCATAAGTTAAGAATACTTGAGTATCTCAAGTGGAGATAAATCATCTGATGATAAAGCTCGAACAAAATTTTGTTCTTTTCTGGAAACTAGTTCACACGGGAAAGCAAGAAAGCATATCACGGATATGCCTGACACAGATGCTTGCTCTTCTTGCTAGAGAGAGAGAGATAGCGAGAGAGCGAGGGATAGTCTGCTTGTCAAAATTACGAATTGTTTGCTCTTTCAAGCTCAACGTTTAAACTTTTGAGAACTCTTGCCTTTGCTATTGCTTGTAGGGCTGTAGCCATTGATTCTGTGTTCTTTGCCATTCTTCTTGGGAGATTGTTAGATATTAAATCTAAAATATATGATTTAATTCATAACGGTAACAAACTTTATTGCTCATCAATCGGGAATCTGTGTCTCAAGATATCCCATTTTTCAAGCTTTTTGCATAAATCAGGGTGTACATGACAAAGGACACCTATACTATGGTCATTGGTGCCACTTTTTGGAGGTATTTTCACACTTTTCTTGCTCTTTTTTAACCTTTCTTCTTACACACACTTGGAGGGCCTTATTGCCACTGAGCATTTATTTTGTAGGGTTTTTTGTAAGGATTTTTGCTTCAAATTTTCTTGTTGATTTTTAGCATACAAAGCAATCATTTTTCAGCCCATTAGTATTTTTGTGTGTGCCTTTACTTGGGGTGATGACAAGAGTCCCTCTCCCTCAATAGCTTCTTATTGCATACTTTTTCACTAGTTGTGCTTGAAGCATCCTTCTTACATTTCTTCCTACCTCATGGACGATCCACAAGATTCATGGCTATTGGTATGCAACGTACTGTGTTTCGTACATACGGACTTGCTAGGATCTTTTGTATGTATTTAAGCGGTGTTGATATTTGGAATCTTTCCTGTTGATTTTTTTCAAATGCACAAACAGAAAGGCTCTCTTTCTTTTGTAGCCTGGTCACCTTGTCAAGTTTCTCATATTACATCAATTTATGGATCCCATATAACAATTATGCTGATTTTCATTAACGCAGTCATTTCTTTTTCTTTACTTTGGTCAATTGGCAAACTCTCATTTCACTGAAGCAAAATTCACTAAAACCAGCATTTGATCCAAATGACAATTGTAACATGCAACGTTACTGTTGTAGGGAGACATTGGGAAAAATATTGGCTCGAGGTCACAGTCGGATTCCTGTTTATTCTGGAAATCCTCGAAATATTATTGGCTTACTATTAGTGAGTCTCCTCTTCCTACTACATGAATATACTTATTTATTTAACCAACGAACATCAGAAGCCAGCTATTTGTCATAGGCAGTTTAGTTAGCAAATTGAAATAAATACAAATTTTCAAGTTTGTGAACTTGAAAAATATATGCTTTTTGGTTTGATGCAGGTAAAAAGCCTTCTTACTGTGCTCCCTGAAGAAGAGACTCCTGTTAGTGCTGTCTCAATAAGAAGGATGCCCAGGTTTTTTTTTGATTAATTGTAACTTTGGTACTTTCTTGCATCCCTTGTAGCAATATAGTTAACATTTCTTGACTTCTATGTGCACGTGAGGCTCCAAATGAAATGCTATAGTTACTTGCTTGTATCATGCATTGTTGTAAATAAGTATTTTACGTGTTGGTGCTTGAAGGGTGCCTGCAAATATGCCACTGTACGACATTTTAAATGAGTTTCAAAAAGGCTCCAGCCACATGGCTGCAGTAGTAAGGTCAAAGGTCAAAAGTGGATACTCTCTGGTGACTAAAAGAGCATCCTGTGCGCCTGAGGATACCAGTCATAATAATTTTCACGGAAGTAATGATAAAATAGATCATAACCAGAATAAGGCAATTGACAACAAAAAACCCACATCAGGTGACTTTGGGAAGGATCAGATGGACAAGACGTTATTGCAACATGAGCCTGCAAACCTGCAACGTTCACATGGGAATGATCAAGATTCTGGAGCGACAATTTCTGGAGAACAGGGAAACACAAATGAGGATGAAGTTATTGGTATCATCACTCTTGAAGATGTGTTTGAAGAATTGCTACAAGTATGCTATCTAACTTTTAGCAGTGCATTTCTTTTGAAATATGGATATCCTTAGATTATTGTTTATCTTCTGCTTAGGGTTAAGAATATTCGTTTCTTTCAAAAAAATTGATGGTTGTTTTCATCGATAAAATATGAATTTGTAGGCATGGTGTTTGTAGAACACTTACTGTTTGTCATAAGAGATAAGGCTGATATCCATCTCTCTCTCTCTCTCTCTCTCTCTCAGCGCGATGGTCTCTCTCTCTGAGTGCGATGGTCTCTCTCTGATGTCCGAGCGGGACCTGGGCGGGATCTGCTGCCCTGAACGCGCTTTGATGAATCGTTGCCCTGCTGCTGGCTGATCATGCTGACTGATCGCGCCTGACCGTGGAGTGCTTGCCAAGAACAACACCAGCTCATGATGCAGCAGGTGGAGCAGTAGTGCAGGTTGCTCAGCAACCTGCTGCCCCTCCTATCCCTGCTGAAATCTGCACTGCACCTGTCACACCTGTCACAGATCCCTACTCTCTCTCTCTCCTCAACCTAATGCATTTGCTGCTCTAACAGTCGAAGAAGCCATTCAAGAAAGCATTTGTCACATCCATTTGGTAGAGATCCCACTTGAACAAAGTAGCAATGCAAATGATTAATCTAATAGTTACAAGCTTAGCTATAGGTGCAAATGTTTCTTCATAGTCCAGTCCTTTTACTTGAAGAAATCCTTTAGCAACAAGCCTAGCCTTGTACTTACTAATAGATCCATCTTGATTGTACTTTATTCTAAAAGTCCACTTACATGCAAGTGGCTTCTTCCCTCTTGGAAGATTTACAAGATTCCAAGTATGATTTTCTTCTAATGCATTATACTCTACTTGCATTGCATCTCTCCAAACTTTAGATCTATATGCTTCTTCAAAAGATGATGGTTCTTCAAGCAATGTAGCTAAGAAGGAGTAAGAGGTAGAAGATGTAGAGCTCCAAACGAGTTATCTCTGCAGCAGCGAATCGCAACCCTGGAATTTTCGTATCAAGGTTTTGAAA
Organism: Diphasiastrum complanatum; assembly: GCA_029204225.1. Taxonomy (NCBI): domain Eukaryota; kingdom Viridiplantae; phylum Streptophyta; class Lycopodiopsida; order Lycopodiales; family Lycopodiaceae; genus Diphasiastrum; species Diphasiastrum complanatum. The sequence goes on along the minus strand of CM055107.1, from coordinate 5,433,406 downwards.
TTGTCTTTTCAAAGATACACACGCACTTCAATGTTATCGAAGAGACTTTACACGTGCATGGAGAAAAGCTCGATAGCTACGGCGCTCAAATCCAAGAGTGGATTCAAGATGACGCCCAGGAATCGGAGACCCAGCCAGTAGGAAACCCGCCGGATCTTCAAGTGGATATGGAGCGATTGCGAGAGGCGCTACTCTCTCATGAACGGCAACTGGCAAACCTTCTTGGCGACAGGGTGGTTCTTAATGGTGATCATTCTACTCTTGTTTCTTCCATTGTTGATAAAGTTAACCGTTTTCAAGATGTTATCGATGTACTTGTAAGGACCGGTTGAACATTATGGAGACACGTCTCAACAAAGACATTGACATTGCGTCTACTCACAAGCTTCATGATGAGATTCAGGAAGGGCTCGCAAACACGAAGAAATCTTGGGCTGACATTGCTAGGGGAACCACTAACTCTAAACAAGTAGTGGTGAAAGCTATGGAGGAACAAGAAAAACAAGCATCAAAGACCTTAAACGCAAGGCTACGAGGGGTAAAGTTTAAAGGGGAGGAAAACGTTTTACTGAAACAAGTTAATGATTACATTTCATCTATATTTTCTGTTGTAGTGTGGCGTGGGAAATTCCAGCCTTCTCACATCTTCCTCTGTTTTAAAGACGAAGATTCTAGACGGACAGTTCTTCGCCAACGAGGCTGCCTTAGAGGCACCGATCCTTACCTAGAAGATCTTACCCCTCTTCAATGGGAAGAGCGGAAAAAACTTATCTCAGAAGCTAGAGTCAAAGGTCAGAAAGTTTTATTTCGCGATGGTCGTCCAATTTTTGTTGACATTGTTATTAGCACAACGTCGCCTCCTGCGTGAGTGCATTTTGGCGCTATTGATTGAGTTTTGAGTTTGAATTAGCGGGAGTTTCAAAATGGCCACCTGCGTGTGTGCCCACAATATTCTTGGAAATGAGATATTATTATCCTCTTCCTAGTTTAGTTTGGTTTTTCGTTTTGTTGTTTGACGGCATTGCTCCGTCTTGGTTCCACTTTATCTGATGTACTTGTCTCGTCTTGTACGCCTTTGGGCGTGGAAAAGACGTTAATAAAGCTTCTTCTTCTTCTTCTCTCTCTTCTTCTCTCTTCTTCTCTCTCTATCTCTCTCTCTCTAGACAGGTGCACCCACCTTGGTATGACGATGAGTGTTGTTCCCATCATCACCTTGTCACACATGCTCGCATGCACACCCCTCATCTCTTACAACCCACTTGTCGTCTCTTTACCCGCCTACTTCATTGTAAGAAGCGGGCATATGATAGTTTGGAAGAGCGACGACTTATTGGTCTTCTCTATAGTTCTTCCACAGGCGCCTTTTGGCGTGAGTTCATTCCCCGTGCTCCACCTCCGCTCCTTGATGATTTACGCATTTGGACTGAGTATGCCACTGCCTTGTGAAGGATTTCAGATCATTCAAGATCCAATCCATGTCCCAAATCTTTGGTTACAATAAGGAGCAAACCAACAATCCTGCCAATGTAGAAAAATCAGCATCTACATACAAAATGAGATGCAAACTCTAAGAGATATTGATCAAACATGAACCAAAACATAAAATATGTTTGCTGTCCGTACAATTACAGTACCCTACTGTATTTCACACGTGTGGAACCGAAAATAGCAATAAATGATCATTCTACACATAGAATTGCAAGATAACACCAAGATAGTGCACCAATGAGTAGTAGAACCCAAAGAGAACCTTGTATGATGATGAAATGAGAGATAGAAGAGAGAAGATGTGTCTCTCCACGAGTTACATCCTTTTATAGAGTTTCCAAACCCTATTTGGCCACTTGCCTTTTCCTCCAAAATGTAAACCCTACTATTTTTGGGTCGAATTTCCACAAAGGTTAGTGAAAACAATGTCACCATCATAAATCAAAAGATAGATTCCAAACTTTCCATCCAACATGAAGTAGAGTAGGTGAAGATGAGTGTCAAACCTAAGAAATCCAGCCCTCTTGAGTCCATAACAAACCTCAATAAGCTCACCAATGAGATCTCCCTTGCCTTGAAGAAATCGCCTCTCGATTTGCTCCATGTAGTCTTCTCCAACCAACCTTTTGCCATCTCGATCATGTTTGATCAATTCACAATCATAGAATCCTTTGAGTTGATGAAGAGATGTGAGATCCATGCCTTGGATCTTCCCAAGAACCAATCTTTCATTGCTCTTTCCTTCATAAGACTCCCTCTTAATGATTGCATCATAAGAAGTAGAAACCTCAAAGACATTAGAAGCCATGAAAAAAATGATTAGTACCTTCAACATAAGGATGATTGAAGTACTCTCTTTTTTCAAACAATAACTTCTACTCAATGTTTTAGGTAATGACTCACATGATAATGATTCCTCCTCACTATCATTCACAATGACATCATTCAAAGTACATCCTACTTTGAACTCTTCACATACTTCTCTTCTTCTTGACTTGTGACTATCTCCCTCACCAAGTCTCTTGATAGAACCATTTGATCTACTCTCTTTATGAAGACATGTGACTCCACTTGCTGGAAAAATGACTTGGAATCATAACAAAAGAATGTAGAAGAACCATCTCCTTCATGAATGCACCTAGCAACATCTTTTTCCATATGATCAAAGAAATCATTAACAACAATCTTTTCCAAGGAAGAACCTTCACCTCCATTGATGAAGTTAGCTCTTTCCTTACCTTTTGCATGCTTGCACTTGCCATGAAGAACCTTTGAAACACCGTCATTATCCTCAAGACTAGCCAAGTTAGCACAAAGATGAACATCTCCAAGAAGCATAATAGATCTTAACCTAGATCTAGCATAAGGAAGCTTGTTAGACTTTGCATAAGATCCACCAATCTTATTGATGCTAAAAGGTAACTTTGGAAAGTTGAGACCAATCTCCTTTTCCATTCCATCCTTTTTGTTAGCCATAACAAAAGCATCAAGCTTGAAAAGTCTACCTTGTCTATTGCCCCTAGCAACCAAGATTTCTTCCTTTGTAATGAAACAAGCATCACCACCAAACTTTACCATGTATCCTTTCTCTATCATTTGACCAACACTTAGCAAATTCTTTGAAAGTGAAGGAATGTAAAGAACACCATCAAGTCTTGCTTTCCTATTTGTAGAGAGACAAATAGGAATTGAACCAATACCTTCAATCACACACTCACCACCATTGGCCATGTGAATTGCTTTCTTGGCTCCATCATAAGTGACCAAAGAAGTAAAGAACTCCTTGTGACTAGTCATGTGTGAGCTAGCTCCACTATCAATCCACCATGAATCTTTGTCACCTTCACTTGATATTGGACTTGATGAACACATCAAAAGAGAATCACCACCACCTAGACCCTCATCATTAGTAGTAAAGTTGATTTGTTTGCTACCTTCATCTCTTTGCTTCTTCAAACGTTCATTTGCAAAATGCCCTTTGATTCCACAATAAAAGCATTTCAACTTAGACTTATCTTTCTTTTTGCCAAAAGAAGAAATCTCACCTTGATCTTGCCCTTTAGACCACTTGCCTTTGCCTTTGCCCTTGAACTTGCCTTTGATGAACATAGCATCCTCTTCATAATGAGATGTCGATGTAGATCCACCTCCTCTTGATTGAAGCCTATACTCCTCATTCACCAAGATCTCTTGCAAATTCACAATACTTGGCAAAGTCTTTTGAATAGCAAAACTTTGAACAAGATTAGCATGGTCATCCAACAAGCCATTAAGTATAACTTGAACAAGCTCTAGCTCCTTAATGCTTTCATCAATACATGCTAACTCATCATTGAATGCCTTAACCCTCAAAACAAAAGCATGAGTACTCTCTTCCTTCTTTTGCAAACTTTGAAAGATTTGCCTCCTAAGAGTAAGCACTCTTGATGTAGACTTGGATTCATAAAGCTTCTTCAAAGCTTCCCAAGCTTCCAAAGATGATGTGCACTTACCAACTTCCTTGAGAAGTTCATTGGTAACATTCATCTTAATCATGTGTAGAGCTTTCTTTGCTCTCTTGCTGAAAACCATTAGGGAAGTAAAATCTTTTCTAGGCTTCACAGGATTTTTCCATAAATTCATTAAAGACTATGCCTTAGTTGCATTGCCTCTAACGAATCTTCTTAAGGGAGTGAAGAAAGCCAAAAGGAAAACTAAAAAGGGTAATAAGAAGAAGCCGGAAGGCGTTCGAAGATCAGTCCTCCTGTTGTTTGGACTGATGAACTTAATCAAAGCTTTGAAGATGTTGGTGTCTACAGCCCCTATCTTACACATAGTGGACCCTAGCGGATCTTTCTTAGTGGAAAGAGATGCTAGTGACTATGCGGTAGGTGCAATCCTTTACCAGGATGGTAGACCTGTGGCTTTCGAGAGCAAGAAAATGGACCCAGCTCAAAGTAGGTATTCTACTTATGAGAAGGAACTTTTTGCTGTCATCCATGCGTTAAAGATCTGGAGACATTATTTGTACGGATCCAAATTCATGGTAATGACAGATCATGAATCTCTTAAGTATATCTGTGATGCCTCGGACCTTAGGGGTCGTAAGGCCCGCTGGTCGGAACTCATTCAAGAGTTCGAATTCGACATTAAGTACCGTCGAGGTACGTCGAATTGTGTCGCTGATGCTTTGAGCCGGATTGGAGAAGTTAATCAGTTATGCTTTGCTGAGTTCCAATCTAAGTTGTATCTTTCTCTACGAGATCTTTGTCGGACCGATGAGTTTTTCGGTCATATTTGGCAAGATGTCCTGGCAGGAAGCACTTTAAGGAGAGAACCTTGGAAAGCAGGATTTCAAGAAATCTCGCGAAGAGAAGATACTTGATGATTATTCCATTCGAAATGGTTTGCTTTTCCGTAGAGGAAAAGTCTGTGTGCCAGATATCGCGGACATTAGGGCCCAAATCCTGCACGAGTGCCACGATAGCCCCAGCGCGGGACACCCTGGTATACAGAGGACGCTTGACCTTGTTAAAAGAGAAGCTGGTCTGTTGCATCCATTGGAAATTCCCAGCAAGAAATGGGAAAGTATTTCCATGGATTTTGTGGTCGGACTTCCTAAGTCAGGGAAGGGCCACGATGCCATTTGGGTAGTAGTTGACAGGCTAACCAAAATGGCACAGTTTATTCCAACAAAAACTACTATCAAAGCTTCTGAACTCGCTCAACTCTTCGTTGAAAAGTTGTTCAAGTTGTATGGATTGCCGAACGATATTGTTAGTGATCGTGATTCCAAGTTCACTGGCAAGTTCTGGCAGGCGGTCTTTGAAAGACTGGAAACTACTTTAAGTCTATCATCTAGGGATCACCCAGAAACCAATGGTCAGATCGAACGTGTCAACCAGTCGATGGAAGATATGCTTCGCGCATATGTTTCCAGGCAACAATCAGATTGGGAAAAGTATCTCCTAATGGTTGAGTTCGCATACAATAGTATGAGGCATTCTGCCACTGGTTTTAGTCCTTTTATGCTCTTGTACGGCTTTCAGCCTCGTTCCCCTATCTCCATTGGACTCAAAGGTCTCAAGGTTCAAGCTGCAGCGGATTTCTTGCATGATATGCAGGAAATGTTGCAGTTGGCTAGGGAAAGCATTAGATCGACTCAAGATAGAGCCCAGTTCTATGCCAACCAAAGTTGCGCACCTCAAGAGTTTGAGATCGGTGATTGGGTGTATCTTAGAATCCCCAAGGACTCATACACTTCAAACAGGAAAATGTCCGAAGTTATCTCCACGTTTTAGCGGTCCTTTCAAAGTTCTTAACAAGATTGGTAGGGCTGCTTATAGACTAGAACTCCCTATTGGAACTAAGGTTCATCCTGTATTCCATGTTAGTCGTTTAAAAGAACGACTTGGTGGGAAAGATGACCTGATTCGTACAGATGATCTATTTCTATTGGAAGATTTGACTGCTTTTGTACCCCATGAACCGGAAAGGATCATGGATACTCGACGACATCGGCTGAAAAATCGTTTGATTTCTGAACATCTGATTCGTTGGAAAGGTATGTCAGATGATGAGGACACCTGGGAGAAGGAGGATGATTTAAGACTTAGATTCCCTGGTTTCTTCCCATAGAAGGAAGTTTTTATGGGGGGGGGAATGTTATGTACCATAACAGTACGCCCTTCAGTGACGGTCTCACAAGGGGCATGACGCAGGACTGGAGTTATCGACATGTTTAGGTGCCATGCGTCACGTGTCGCCGGCAGGACCGTGCTTGATGGGACCCACTGTGCTATGCCTATATAGTGGTGAGGTTTCCCTCTTTCCATTCACGGAGTCAACCCGGGAGTTGGTGGATGGAGAGCACGTGCATTAGCCAGGATGTATCTCCAGGCCAGGAGATGGGTGCTAGGGAAAGCCGAGTGCGATGGCTAGTGGTATGGGACGCCAGTTATCGTAGGAGGCTTGACCAGGCATGATTGTGTCGATTGCTCCAGGGCATGGGGGTGAGTCGGTTGTGACCTACGGTTGGGCGGTTACGGTGCGTCGTCACTGGTATGGGGTGTGCGGAACCTTCAAGGCAGTCGATGATGATCCTAGGGAGTTGTAACAGGTCCCCCGGGAGCGGTTCGGGGGCCCTTTCTAAAGCATTGTGGTTGAGCTTATGGAACTGCAATGGTACTACAGCAAGTGATTTCAGAGATTTTTGTGCGGATGGCAATATCTTACTACTCACTGAGACACAGGAGAATCCTGAGAGGGGCCTATCAGTCATTGAGGGTTTTTGTTGGTACTCTACACATCAGGGGGCGACAAGAGCATTGACAGATCGAGGTTCAGGTGGGGTGGCTTGCTTAGTCCAAGACTTCCTTCAGCCATGGGTCGAGTTGAGTGGGCCCGCTACATTTGGATTAGGGTGGATCATGGTTTGATGAGCCTAGATCGGGATCTCTTTATGGCCATTTGTTACTTTCCACCGGATACATCAGTTTTCACATCAGATGAGGAGTCAGCTTACATGGACATCTCTTCGGACATTATCAAGTATGAGGAGCGAGGTTATATTCTTCTAGCCAGAGACTTAATGCCCGCAGACTGGGTCCAGGCAGACGGAGCATAGGATGATCCACAGCGGATACATGTCATTGACTGGAAGGATCTTGGCTCCGATGGCAATTGGCAGATGCAGAGGGTCCAGTTATAGCTTATGGGGAGCAGATGCTTCTGTTGGGCGAGGCTCATGGATTGGCCATTTATAATGGCCTACTACAGTGGCCTAGTTCAGGTGACTATACTTGTTTCCCACACAGTGGAGGGCATAGTGTTGTTGACTATTTCATGGGATCGTCTCTCCTTCCCTCCATTTCATCCTTCTTGGTCCAACCGCACCACCCTCTCTGATCATTCATACCTCTCGCTCTCTATTGGCCCTCTTCGCACCTCACACACTCATCCATTAACCCCCATCGTATATCGCTATACCCCTCAAAACACTCCTCTTTACATGGAAGCCCTATCAGAACTTCTAACTCACTTCCCATATGAGCATACTTCAGAGTGCCAGTCTCTTTTTTTGTCCAAACCATCCATACTGCTGCATCTCTTGCTTTCCCATCCCCCCACGTTCAGCCTAAAGATCATACTTATGGGGTTTCTCCATAGTTTTTGGTGGAAATCAAAGGATTTTTGATGATTTTAGTGAATTTTTGACCTAGAATTGAAGTTTTTTGCTTGAAATTGATCATAGGTACTGGTGTAGTACGTTTTCCAGATTGTACTTGTTGTTTTACAGTCATTAATAATTGAACCTGATGATTGCATGATGTTTGAATAGTCAGAAGGTTGATTAGATAGAGATTTTGGACCATGTTTGACTAGAATCATAACTTTTAGTGCTTGCATGCAATGGATTTACAGATATTTGGATCTGATTGCACTTATTTGTGGATTTTCCCCACAAATTTTGGTCAAAATTGGTCAAAGTTGGTCAAAAAACAAGGTTTTTTGATGTTTTTTGGACTAATTTTGGGGTAGATCTCAAAATTCTCAGCCAAGACTTGGTATGAACGAGAGATGTAATATAGCTGTCCCAGAGTTTTCATGAAGTTTGGTAGGGATTAAACACCATTAGGGGGCTCAAAACACCAAAAATTAGTGTATTCTTGATGATTTTTTAGCATGAATACCTCTCAATTGGGGTCTAAACCTGTTGGTTCTTGTTATAAGCCTAAAGCCCAATAAGAGATTCTAAGATCTAACATGAAGAAGATGGAACCCCTATCAATCTTGGATGAAGAAAATAAGGCTTGGAACCTATTTGTTGATTATTGGGATATATTTGCATGGACGTACAAAGATTTAAGAGAGATTTCAAAGCACATCTACGAACAAAGAATCAACTATTGATGCAAAGCCAATCAGACGAACACATCATTGCATGGATCCCAAACACGCTGAGAAAGTGAAGATCACAAGAACATTGAAAGCACTGAAGGACTACAGATGATGTATATACTGAGTGTACTAAAAGAGCTGCAATAAGTAATCTAAATATATAGTGACAATGACAATCATCTTCAAATATAAGCTGGAAATGAAAGCATGAACTCTCTAGTGAAGCTTAGTTTTACTCTTATCTCCATATACTGCCTGGAGGCCTGAATTAGGGCTAGGTCTGTGAGTCATTGATTAGAGCCCAATAATTACAACTGATCATGTGAACAACAGATGTCAATTCATAATTGCGGGGACCACAGCCTAAACGGCCTTGCAATTGTCAAATAACAACCAATCATACCATAGAGCCCAAATCATGCCGACTAATATATGCCTTAACTCACGGCTGCTTGTTCTTTCATGTTCATCTTAAAGTTGGATAGAGTATACATACCTTCAAAGTAAAATAGTGGAGAGCGCTCTTATTTAGTTTCATTGTAGATCGCAAAATACCTTTTTACTGTGCAGCACCTAAAGTTTCAGTGAGTACTACAGTTTTGATTAGTGACACAAATTCCATCACTTGATGCAGGAAGAAATAGTTGACGAGACTGATGAATATATTGACGTTCATAGAAGGTAATTATGTATTCTGATGCTCAATGGGTATATGAGTTTATCATTTGATTTTAACTCATTTTCTCATTTCAATCCTGTATGTCTTTTTTTTCTTATATGCTTTAATCAGCACTTCTAAAATGAGGGTTTCATGATGTAATATTGTTGTTCAAGGTGACATCAATTGGGCTTCCAGTTTTACACTATATCTCAATTGAAGGACTGGAACTCTAAATTTTTGGTAAAATTTCCTTGTCAGGATTCGTGTTGTCGCAGCATCATCAATGGCAAAAGTTACCTCATCCTTGCGTCGTGCTGGATCTTGCTGGGCAGCGGTAAATGTTTTATCTTAGATATTTTTAAAAATCAGTGAAGGAACTTGTGGGTTGTTGTTGTTCCGAATGTTTTGGTTGGATGGCAGCTTTTCTTGAATACTTCATATGGTTTCAACTTTGCATGTATGTGAGTCAAACATAGTCTAACACGATATTATTCTTGCAGCTGTTTAAGGAAACATGTAAGAAAGTTTGTTAGGGTGGTGATTTACTGTGAAATTGGTCATCATTGGTGAAAATTCTTTTCTTAGCTAGTATTAATGTTGGGTCTAGTGTTCAAAAGGTTACTGATAAAGTTTCTGCAAAGGGATTTGTCGTTTCCCTGCTCCTTTTTGAAGCTCTTTCTTTGAGTATATCGTTTGCATATAGCATATTTTCCTCCACACGGTTGCTAAGAATCAGGGTTTCCAATCTTTTTGAATTTACTCAAATCAGACTGCAGCTTGAAATGTTTTTGCCTTGAGCAGCCATTTTCTACTTGATGCCAGTGCAATCAACAAGTGGTCACAGTTTAGAAAAGAATATGAAGTTTAGCAAGGCAAATTTCACAAGCAAACGTTATTTGAGTGTTTTTGAGTTTAGGAAGTGCCATAGAGTGAGAGATAGGGCAATTTCATGTTGTTGTGAACTTCTTTGGAATACATATAGCTTATTATGATCAGTGTGGCAATTTCCATGCCTTCATGTTGTTTTTGCACAACTTTGGAGCAGTTTCTGGCTTCAATACTGTTTGTGGATGTGTAGCATGTACTATGTATGATGTACATGTTGAAATAAATGCCTATTTTGCCCCTTAAGGCTTATATACTTGTAACTTGTAAGTTGTGCATAAGACATGGGGGTAAAACATTCATGTACATAATACACCCCACGTGTGCTAACTAGGCAAGTAATAACAAGTAGGTTGAGGACCCATGTGGGTTCTAGAGCTAGAATTAGCAAGACACCACCTCTATACATTACATGCTAAAAGTGGCCCTTAGTTTGGAGGGGTTTCCACGCCCTACTACTCTTTGAATAATCATTCAAGTTGTGTGAGCTTTGAAGTCCTCTCTCTCTTGCTTTTGTCATCTACTCCATAGCTGGTTTTTTCAAGCTTTCATAGTGTGCTTACTATGTGTTATGATACTCCATAGCTAGGCCTTGGATTTTGTCATGGTATCAGAGCAGGTTATGTTGCCTGTGGTGTGGTGAAAGCTTGGACCTGTTTTGATCAGATTCCTGCCATTCCTGGAGAGCAGCTTATCTTTGAGGAGGGCGCACTTTCTGTAGGGGCATCTGATCTCTATGCTATCTGCATGGTTGGAGTATTGTTGGCAAGGGGAGTACTGCGATCCAAAAAGTTTCTAATTTGGGAAGAAAAAAAAATGAGTCTTTTTGGACAGCCAGGACTGTAGGAGGGCCCTTTCTACAGTGGGGACTTCAATGAAACTTCTGAGTGGATCTTGGACAATGGCTAGGACAGCCATACAGGGGGATAATTTCAAATCCAGAAGCTGAGGGTTATTGAGGAAGTGGCTGCATACCCTAGTTGGGTGAAAACCCTAGTTTACCTTTTGTGTTTTATTTCTATCCATCTATGTCTAGTCTTGCAAAGAGCATGCTGAGTGAAGCCAGTCGGCTTGATGGCACTAACTTTAGCATTTGGAAACTCAAGATCAAGAACATTCTTGAAGACAAAGAATGTTGGAAGCTTGTGACAGGTGAGGAGCCTGTTCCAACATCAGAACTTGAACTCAAGGCCTATATCAAGAGAGGGGAAAAGGCACATAGGATCATCGACATGTCAGTGAGGGATAATGTGATTCCTCTAATCAGGTCAGCCGAAGGGCCTGTAGATGTATGGCACATTCTTGGTGCATTGTATGTGACAGCAAGTACAACTAGGTTTCTCTACTTGAAGAACAAGTTGTATACTCTCAGAATGGAGACAGGGGAGACAGTTACTGATCATCTTACTAAGATTCAGGATCTTAGATATCAGCTTTTTGTGCTTGGAGAGCCTATTGCTGACAAAGACTTGGTGCCAATAGTTCTGAATAGCTTGTCATATGCTTATCAGAACTTTGTGATGATGATATCTGTGAGGGAGAAGATCCCTACCTATGAAGAGATCTACGGTCTCTTGTTACAGGAGGAGATGAGGAGAGTTAATCTCTCCAAGAGGGAAGATTTTCAGGAGCATGCCTTTGCATCTAAGAAGAAGCAAAATCCAGCCAAGGACAAGAAGAAAGGAAAAGGCAAGAACAAAGGAGCACCACAAACACTTGAGCAAGGAATGGAGAACTTGCAAATGTCAAAAGCACAATCCTTCTCGAGTACTTCTTCCACACCTCGAAGGAAGGAGAATTTTGTGGTAAATATGGACACTTTGCTTTTGAGTGCAGGACAAAGCTTGCAGAGCAAAAGAAGGGCACAAAGAAGCAAGGAGGAAATGTTGTTGAGAGTGTTGCAAGAGAGGAGCAAAGTGACATAAGGCAAGCTGAGTTATTTTCTGTTGCATTGGCCTCACAAGCTACAACAGGTGGTTGGTACATTGACTTGAGTGCTTCAAAGCACATGACCCCTCATAGTGATTGGTTTGATACCTTTGTGGGGATTTGTGATGGACAAGAGGTGTGCCCAGGTGACAACTCAACACACAAGGTCAAGGGAAAGGGCACAGTACCTGTAAAGCTTCCATCAGGAGAAGTCAAAGTCATTAAGAATGTCTTATATGTACCAGGACTTGCTAAAAATCTTCTTTCAGTAGGAGCTATCACTCAACAAAATATGAAAGTAGAATTTGATGCTACTTCTTGTCTTGTGTTGGACTTCAGTGATAATATGAAGGTTGTGGCCAAAGGATTGTAGGAAGATAATCTATACAGGTTGTACACTTCTATCCCTAGTCAGCATGCTTATACAACAAAAGGAAGTGATGTGGATAGGTTGTGGCATGAGAGGTATGGACATCTTGGCTACCAAAATATGCAGGTGTTGAACCAGCATCATATGGTGGAGGGGCTTCCAGTTGTTAAGCCAAGCTCTTCAGTAGCCGAGGCTTGCGCTATGGGAAAACAGCAAAGACAGAAGTTTCCCAAGGAGAGCACCACCAGGGCAGCAGGTATACTTGATTTGGTGCATTCGGATTTGTGGGGGCCAACCCAAACCAGGTTTGCAGGGAGGGGCATTTTACTTTATGACCTTTATTGATGACTTCTCATGCAAGATTTGGATTTATTTCTTGAAGCAAGAATCTGAAGCATTCAAGTACTTTCAGCATTTCAAAGCTTTGGTAGAAGAACATTCAAGAAAGAAGATACAGATGCTCAGCTCAAACGGTGGTGGAGAGTTCATTAAGACAGAAAGGCCAATGGGATCAAAGGCAACTTACAGCTCCTCATACCCCTCAGCAAAACGGCGTAGCCGAGAGAAAGAACCGAACTATTGTGGAGTGATGTAGGAACGATGGAAGCTACCTAATTTGTATGGGCCTAGGCCAATTCAATACCATAGCCACCTTGGCTAGGTCCATAAAAATTACCTCTACCATTGCAATGTGACCTAGCTACTCCACCCAAATCTGACACAACCTAGTTTTCTTGTCATTGGCATACAACACGTGGTGTTGTAGCTCTTTATAAGGTAGTCCGAAGATGCTCTCCATGTTCCTCTACTATCTTACTATACAATAAGATGCTATCGATGAAATTCACCACGAACTTTCCCATATACTTTCTAAAAATATCATTCATGACCATCATGAATGTCATTAATCAGGACAAACGACGTGACTAAAAACTCATAATGTCCAAACCAAGTCCTAAACGTGGTCTTAGGGACATCCTTTGCCCGAAAATTAATTTGATGATATCCACTCTTGAGAATTATCTTATTGAAGAGTCCCGCACCCTACAAGGCATCTGGCAAGTCATCAATATGTGGATCATGTGGCAATGCTTTATCATGAGCTTATTAAGTGCATGATCATCAACACATCCAAAACGAACTATCCTTTGTCTTAACTAGCAATATGGGGCACACAAAGGGTGAGAAAGAAGGCTGTATGTACTCCAACTTTAGGTACTCATCTAACATCTTCTTCGCCTAATCCTCCTCCCGAAGATTCATCCTGGACCAGACAAACTGTGGTTGACAAACTAGACCAGACCTAGAATGAGCAATCTATGCTCCACATTATAGCTGGGAGACAACTCAACATTAACGCAATCCTAAACTCTTTAGACTGTTTTTGTCCTATAATTGCAATCAAATTGTTGATGCCAAAGAATCACATGATGTAGATTGTTGTACAAGACTAGTATCATGCCTATCTACCATCACGAGATTAACCAATCCATCACTACAATCATTCATATCCATCACATAACAAAAATAAAGATACTGCAAAGGTACTTCCTTTATTTGTGCAGTTGAGATGAGTGGGCCAAATGGCAACTTCCTCTCATCTCTCAAGACATGAGACAAACCCCCATGCTTGATTCCATATACATATGTAATTAAATCTATAATTGGTTGCATGGTCGCATGCCAACGCTCACGTAGCACTATATCAAAACGTGCCAATCTAGTCATTTCAAAATGTAGCTTGTCCTTGTACTCCTATATTCTAATGGGCATCTGTACAACCTGACGATACCAAATCTCTATAGCCTTCCTATCTGGCATCTCAATTGTATACCGATAGGCTGAAGGTACTGTGGAAATCTTTAGTCTCTTGACAAGCTGGGAGTTGACAATATTATGGAAAACCACCTCATCACTAGCCACTCGTCCCCTCATCCTAATTAATGTTGTATCATCAAAATGATAACCCATTTGAGCTTCAACAGAAAGAAAGCATACAGGTGCATCCGAAACTATTTTATGTACAAAAATAACCATTACCTTCCTACGAGCAATCTCATACTCATCTTCACCACCTAATGTTTTCGCAGCTTTTTTGTGTTTACACTAAGAGCACTATCAAAAGAGATGCTTACCAAGACAATAATAACATTTCAGTTTTTTCCTTCTCCTTTTTTTTGCGGGCTAAGATTAGAACCACCAAAGGCACGACATGACTTCCTTGCCTTGTGTTTCTCCCCTTGGTGCATTTGTACTTCCACCAATTTTGAAGAAACACCCCTGCCGCTTGTTGGGTTAGGCTCCCTAAGACCCCCCCCCCCCCTAGAATTGGGTACCAAGCATGCTTGCCAACCCACTTGGCCTTTGCAATGTCATCCTCAAGGGTCTTGCAAGCCTCATTAGCACATGAGAACACAAGTCTTCTTGTAGGTCAAAAATAAACTTGTGGACCTACACCACTCTAGAATGTCCTCAAGATTTCTCGCACATCTCATCGGGCAGAATAAACTGAGCACGAAAGACACATCGAAAATTGGCCCAAGTCATCGAGCAATCTGGAGTACGCTATAACTTGCACCACCACCTATCGGCAACATCAATCAAATGGTAAGTAGCTTTCTTAATGCACCACACCTCATTAGTAGATGCATGTCGCAACTCAAAATAAACTCTCCCACATGCTAAACCACTAGTTGACAAAGTCAACAGTGCGTTGTTGGGAACTACCCGAGTATTGAGGTTGCTTGATATCTCTTATCTTCGTGTGAAGGATAAGCTTGAAATTGAAAAGGGTAAGCAGGGATTGAAACATAGCAGGCATAGGAACATGTGTAGAAGGGGGATGCACAAACTGTGATTGAGTGCATGTAGAAGAAGTAAAACTAGGAGTAGGGATGCCACCCACCAAGGTTTGCAGTATGCTTTGACACTGGTCAAAGATTCTTCCACTGACTTCAGACGATCTTTGCGTCCAACTATAGGGTATCAAAGACTATTTTCGCCGCAGCTGGTAGACCCTTGTGGGTTGGACTAATAGGCAAAGAAGGAAGGGAAGTAGCAGGAGAAGAAGGAATATGAACATGATTGTCTTTATTTTTCATAATTACTACTCAGAGGAGAATTTACATTACAAGGAAAATCGAGAAGCAAAAACACACAATTTTACAAAAATAAACTCTCTCCTCTCTCTCTCTCTCTCTCTCTCTAGGACTCAGGGAAGGGTCATCTTCCCTGGTCCAGTTGGAGAGATTTCTGCTTCCGTAAGGCTAGTTCGGGATGCCCTGAGGAAGTGCAGACTTTCTTGACCATCATCGTCACCCCCTTCAGCCATGTATGCAGCAGAGATATGGTGTACAGGCCCTCTCCTCCTCACATTGGGCCAACATTTCACGGTTACAGAACCACCATGCTAGCTCGCATGATTCGGGCGAAAACCCTCTGTCCCACATGAGATCATTCTTGCAGAGTTTGCCCCACCCCCCCTATCCAAATAGAGCAGCCTTCCAACTTATCACGTACATCCAGAGGGCCTCGGGCACTTCTTGATACAGAGCAGAGATACACACGGCTTGCACTCATGTCCTCACACCATCTTCAGACTCAGGAGTACCAGTTGTCATGGTTCTCCCAGCATCACACTTCCTCATGGAGACATTCGGTATCGATATCATGGATCTCCCATTGGGTACACACCAGTACATTAGACGGTTTTTATACAGAGCATATCTTGACCATACTTGGCGACGCCAATTAGGGGTTAAGCCTGATCACAAACGAATACATTTTCTGGAGCAGGATGCCGCTGGACTCCCAGTCTTACCTCGATATTTGTCTTCAGGACTATCACAACAATCTCCGCTTCACCTTGGGACAGTTCAGAGTCTCCTCGCATCAGTTGGCTATCGAGACTGGCAGAATTCTAGGGGTACACCACGAGAGGAGAGATTTTGCCAGGTATGTTCTTTACATGAGGGTAGAGTCCGAGGAGCACTTCATCTTCAGATGCCCCATATACTATGCGATCAGAGGGAGATACCACTGCCTGTTCCGGGACATGCCTAACACACTCAGATCACTTATTGCATATGAGGATCCTCGCTGTGTTGCGCTCATGATATGTGAGATGGTCTTGCTGCGACAGGATATGTACCAGTCAGTTCACTAGCCACGTTCTAGCTCTCAGGCTCAGATTACATCATTCTTCTCCAGGAGACGCCGAGACCCCGAGTCAGATGATAATGACGATGATACACCACCTCACAGATATCAGAGACAGTGTGTCACGATCATGTGGCATTCCCGCACTACCCGCCCTGTTATGAGAGCACACCGTTCTCATCCTACTAGACGACGATGGCGACAGCGACGATCCATACTACCTCCTGCTATAGCTCTTATCACATCCTTCTTCAGCAGTAGTACTAGATGATATGTTTCTACTCTGAGTAGCTATTTTTTCTCCCACTTCATGGACAGTTTATAGTTTACCATTATATTGTTCATCTTTTATGCATAGTTTTCTTTCTTGGAGATGTTTATATACGCTCCCAGGGTTACCACATACTTGACATGTACTCTTATTGGTCTTATATGCCTTTTGGCATGGAAACGACATTAATAAAGCTTTCTCTTTCTCTTTCTCTTTCTCTTTCTCTCTCTCTCTCTCCAAAAAGCGAACAACATTAGGGTTCATGGATCCCGGATACACAGGATGCCTTGGCTGAAACCAAACGCTTTCTTGACACCACTCTCGGGCACAGGAGAGATGGGTTAGATACCGCATGGAGGACCACCAGAGATGCAGCCACACTCATCATCCGCTTCACTTCCCTCGCGAGTCGCCGAGATGCTTTGGGGTGCAGAGCTAAGCTACGTGGTATCACTATCTACATGGATGACGACCTCACGTATATCCAGGTAGAGGAGAGGCACAAGGCCCTTTCAGGTAGCCCGTGAGTCTGGCAAACGAGTCATTTATCGGGATGGACGAGTGCCGCTTTCTTGACAGCGCTCCTAGCAGCTCCCAGTGCTAGGGAATCGGGGGTGCCCGGGGTTGGGAGCACCCCGGGGCCCCATCCACCTCACCTTCAGATCTGGAGTGTGGAATTGTGCCGGCATACATTCATCCTTCCACGGCAGGGGACCTGGGTTGACTTTATCAAAGGCAGAGATATCTTATTCAGTCAGTGGAGACACAC